>CM039612.1:37686967-37876116 GCA_022457205.1 Saccharum spontaneum
TAAGACTCGATTTGCAACTTGAAAACTTTATTAATGACATGAGAAAAGATGAATTGTTCAAAGGCATAAACAATCTTGTTGACCTGTCAGTAAAACTTGTTGAAACAAAGAGGGACAAAGTTTATCATTGGGTCTATTTACTTATCAAGTTGGTATTGCTTCTACCGGTGGCTACTACAAGTGTTGAAAGAATATTTTCTGCAATGACTTTTATCAAGAACAAGTTGAGAAATAAGATGGGTGATAGCCTTCTGGATGATTGTCTAATGACTTTTATTGAGCGGGATATATTTTTACAATTGAGTGAAGAAGAGATTATCAACACTTTCATGGCTATTAGAAGGCGCGGACCTGATAAGAAGAAGTAGTGACATATTATTCTTCAACAATTATGGGTATGCAATATTTAAATTCTATGTTAAGAAAGTTAGACTCATTTATTTATGAACTCTATATGTCCTTTTTTTCTTAGTTGTGTCATATACTTGTGTACCGACATGTTAAATTTATCGTGGCTAAAAAATTTTTAGACAATGGACCACCCTAACTAGAAATCCTGGCTACGCCACTATAGCCGACTATCAAGAGGGGCAATCACAGTTAGCTCGTGAATCAAGTGCTACTAGGTCATCTTCTTGAGCATATGCATTAGGATCTAGTAGAAAGCTAACGTAATGCCTTGAAAAATGATTGTGAAAATGCTAACTCACATGCACATGATGGTGTACACTTGGTGGTGTTAGAACATTTGCGAAGGCGGTGGAGTTTGAGCGGTAGAATGAGGTTTAGGGTCCTCTCTCCCTCCCGGACGTTTTCGAGAAAATGAAATTCCTATTTTCCATTGCGCCGGAGGCGAGAAAAGGTGACGAAAGTCCGGAATGTTTCTCACTGAAAAACAGTGACCGGACGATGTGGTCGAAGTGACCGGACACGGCTGCCGCGTCCGGTCAGTTCAAACCGCAGGCAGTCGCGAGCGCGAGAGGATCGTGGACCGGCGCGTCCGGTCCCTCGTGGAACCAGCGCGTCCGGTCGGACACCCATTGGCGCAGTGCATGACGAAGAGCTAATCGGACGCGCGGCGCATCCGGTCACATGCGATCGGACGCGTCCGGTCGCGATGGGAGCTCTCTAGACTCCGATCGGACACCGGGTGCAGCGTGTCCGGTCATTTGGTGAAGCGTGTCCGGTCACGGCAACGTCTCTCTCTGACGCGCACTGTTGCTGCTTGTCCTGTAGTGACCGGACGTGTCCGGTCACCCTGAACGATGCGTCCGATCATCACGTTTTTCACTGCGTTGTCGGTAACGGCTAGTTGCTTACCCCTTCGCTATAAATAGATGGTGGCCGGGTTTGGGGTTCTCTCTTGCACTTTTGAGATATTGAGGCACACTTTGAGCTAGAGAACTTCCCCTCCACTCATCTCCTTGCTTGGTTGCATACTCTTGAGTGAGATTCAAGTGCATTACTTGAGAGTTGCATTCTAGAGGCACTTGATCTTCGAGTTGCTGCGGATTTCTTGTTACTCTTCCGTGTTTCCCGACGTGGTAGACGGCTTGGAGCAGCGGAGGTGATTGAGCTCACAATTGGAGATTGTTGGAGCCCTCACCAAGTGTTGTAAGGGGTTCTTGATCCTTCCCCATGGGAGTTCGCGAATTGGATACTCTAGTGGAGCTCGTGGCTTGGAGGATCCCCATCTTGTGTGCGGTTGTGCGGTGCCCGCCGAGGGCTCGACTCTTGATAGTCGATTAGCTCACGAACCGACAAGTGGGTGTATCGCCACAACGGGGAGTAGCTTGCCGGGAAGCAAGTGAACCTCGGGATAAATTCTTGTGTCATTCTCTTCCCAATGATTTTTCTTGTGTGATTGATTGATTGGTTCTTCTCGTCTCTACACGGCGGTATAATCACTCGAAGCTCTTTTCTCGTGTTACTCCTTGTATCTAGCTTGTAATTGTTATTGTGTTTAGTGGATAGCCTTGTACTAGACTTGTGTAGGTGGCTTACTTAATTAGTTAGAGCTAGTGCATTTTGCTTCGCCACCTTTTGTACTAACACTTGTGGTTAAGTAATTCTTGTAGAAGTTTTAATTAGGCTATTCACCCCTCCCCCCTCTAGCCTTTTGGACCTTACATCCGCTGAATTAATCTTCATCAACATATATTATTTGGGACTAGTATTCCTTATCTCCTTTGTTTCTGTCATTATCATGATTTTGTTTTCTAAGAATTAGATTGATAGAGTAAACGGTTACGGACCTAGGGCTATTAATTCAGTTCCTTTTTTATATGAAATTTTCAATGTTCATTTTTTTACTTTTTATTTTTCTTTTATATTGTAAGTTAGTATGTATAGTTTTGTTGTGTATGTATTTTATCGTGCATGATTATTGACTGTTTAATTCTTTTTCTACATCTAAATTCTAGCTCCGTCCTTGTAGGTACCACAACTTGTATTGAGGCATAAAAAATTATAATGATATGTCTCAAGCGTCTGGATAATGGACGCTCATTCCCACACGCTCGGAGCCATTCTTATCTTCTGCAGCACGGAGAGAAACATCCCATCTGCGTCATAGGGAGAAATAGCCCATCCGCGACAAGCTCGATGTGGAACCTAGGGGCGAAGGTTGCGACGGCCACGCCGACAAGCTCCGCTCACACTGCCGTCAGCGAGCTCCACGTGCATAATGCCACTGCCAACCTCCACGACAGACGCTCTAGCAACACAGGCGAGGGGAGGAGCTCTGCGCACCGCCGCCACACCAGCGAACTCGACGCACCCCTGCTGCACTAGCAAGCCTCCACTCGCCTGCCGCCGCCATCGAGCTCCGCATTCCAGCAAGCCTCCACTTGCCCAAGCATCAAGATGATGTTGCCTTGCAATTTCGTATGTTGCAAATATATGTTTGAAGTATTTCAACTGTTTCATACGTATGTTCAAGTGTTTTATTTAAATGTTGAAAACGATCATCTCAATGTTGCTTATGTTGCAATAGCTACATAAACATGTTTCAGATGTGTATTATATACGTTGCATATGGAGAAGGGCGCGGCGAAGACCGAGCACGACGGAGGACAGCGCCGCGCGGTGGAGGAAGGGGCTTGGCAGAGACGGGACGCTGCGTGGTGACTCGGGCGCAATGGGGACGAGATGCCGCAGGTGATGTGGGCACGACGTGGACGGGACCCGCGGGTGACACGGGTGCGACGGGCATGCTCCTATTTCTGTTACCTTTGGGCGTGGTGGGTGCGCTCGCATGGGACAGCGTCCGGACACGTGCGTACTTTCGGGCGCTAGCTGCGTCGTAAAAAAAACCAAAGCCCTCTCACTGTCCTAGCAACACTGGACACCACAGGACGGCAAAGCCGCACGAGGATCCCCGAGGGCCGCGGAACCCAGGCCATGTTTAGTTTGCAAAATGTTTTTGAAAAAGCACTGTAGCACTTTTCGTTTGTATTTGATAAATTTTGTTCAATCATGGATTAACTAGGCTTAAAAGATTCGTCTCGACATTTACAGACAAACTGTGTAATTAGTTATTTTTTTATCTACATTTAATGCTTCATATATATGTCGACATATGTGATGTGACGGAAAATCTTAAATTTTTTTTTGCATTTTGAAGTCATCTAAATGTAGCCCCAGTTTGCTGGCGGGTAGTTGCGTCCCGCGCGCGCCTCAATAACGGCCTTGGAAGGTCTCCGTTAGCCGCCGTTGCCCCGCGCGCCACGCAACTGACGCCGCACCCTCCCCCGACCACAGCCGCAGAGCCCAGACGCGGCCCTCCTCTTCGCGTCGCGTACTCGCGGCCTCGCGGGACGTCCCCCGTCGCCACTCCCAAAGCAGGTCACGCATCTGCCATTCCCGAGCCGGCCCACCGCTTCTGGAGGTTAGCGCCTGACTGCCTGCCAGGCTGCCTGCCCCCCCATTTACTGCTTTTCCTGCGCATCTCTCTCCGCCCCCGCCATTTCCTCTCGACTCTCCTCCCCACCTACCACCCAGAATAAAGAACGGCATCACCGTCTTTTCATTTGTTCCTATCCAATCCGTGGCCGCACCGGCACCGCCCACCGCGCCCAGCCAGTCTAGGCTGCACCTGTGCTGCCAAGTGCTTAGCCAGTCCTGGCGTGTCGACATTTCTCTGACCAGTGGGGCCTGAGTAACCGTACTCCTACTAGTAGTAGAGTGATAAGGTCGACAGCTCATGGGCGTGCCTTGGGCACCGGGCCTAGGCCCTCGTGCAGTGCCGGTCAGTCACAAAGCGAGAATCTTTGGTCCACTGCATTTATTTATTCTCCGAAAGATGACTACGTAGGCCATGACACTGTAACACCTTTAACCTCCTGTGTCTAAAATTTACTGTATTCCACTAGCACCTCTAGTATTTGGAACCCGGGAAAAAAATCGTATTCCTTCCCTTTTTTATAAAAAAAATTCTTCATGGGACTGTCGTAGGAACACAGTCCTACGGTAGCATGTGACTTAGAAACAAGTGGCAGAGCTCGCCCAAAATTTTAGGTGGAGCATAAACATACCTGCTTGAGGTTGCAGGCGAGCACCGACGCGGGCGAGTCCATGGCCCTCCGCTCGACCACGGCCTGCTCCTCCCTCTCGCTCTCCTTCAGCTTCTCCTCGGCCACGCCCATGGCCGTGGCCAGTGCCTGTTGTCTGCTCGCCGGCGTCGCCGCGACCAACTTCCCCCACTAAATCCTCCTCCAATAGAGATTCACAGCAGCTCGGGGCTGGCGCGACGTGGGGCAGTTGTGGCGAGCGCCAAGCGGCGTACCGGCAGGCCGCAGGAGGCAGCAGCACAGTAGCATGGCAGAAGCTCGCTCAGTCTCTCCTCTCTCGGGCGCGGCCGCATGGAGCTCCGAGTGCGGCCCCGACGAGAGAACGCGACTACGCGAGCGTTGGACCTGGACGGCTCGATTGGATTGGGAATGGGAATTAGGGATTGGGGGCTTCCACTTGTGCTGGCTGGGCTAGGCTTATTCACAGGGTCTCTTTTCCTTGCCTCATTCTCATTGCCTGAATCGTTTTTGGTAAGACATCGTCTTCCTCGGCGCGTCGGACACCGGACGCTGTCGCTCCTTCGCTACCGAAGGGGAGGAAGACAGAGGGGTACTAGTGGATCTACTCCGACAGTAGCTAGGGCAGCCGCCCCACCCTGCGTGATGGGGAGCTCCACCTCTGTTAGAAACTAAGGATCTTATATGATTCCAGCTTTTTAAAAAAAATCATGCATGGGACTGTTGTATGAACACAGTCCTACGCCTCAAAAACTAAGGATCTTATATGATATGATTGCTGCATTCCAAACTGCTATAAAACTTCACTCTTAAAAATTCTAAATAAATAGTTTAAAGTGTATCTAGAGTTTAACTAACCTCATACATATAAATCATCGATTCAAGCGGACGAACGAGTTAATAGCTCGGTGGTTAGAACCCCATCGTGGGAAGCAACCGGTCGGGAGTTAGACTCCCCGCCTCGCATGTGCGAGGCCTTGTTTAGATCCCAAATTGGGGATGCAAAATTTGCATAGTAAATGTCCCGTCACACTGTAGCAATTTTGTTTTTATTTGGTAATAATTGTCCAAATATTGATTAATTAGGCTTAAAATATTCGTCTCGCAAAGTACAACAAAACTGTGCAGTTAGTTTTTAATTTCATCTACATTTAGTACTCCATATATGTGCCGACATTTTGATGTGATGGGGAATCTTCTTTTTGCATAGTAGAATTTGGGGTGGAATTTGGGATCTAAACGAGGCCCGAGTTGCGTATTGTTAAAAAGATCCTCTCATCTGGTCTACGCAAAAGCCAGGTTTAAAGACCGATCCAGGGTCTCACATAGGCAACACAGGCAGGTGATGGCGTCGTTGTGCCTTAATAAGGAAGGGAGTTGGAGGTTTTCTCGATCAGCGTGAGAAGTTACTTCTATCTTAGAGAGTACTGTTAGCAGACTGTATTCTGAGGTGAGGAGTAAAAAATTTGTTGTTTTTAATACTCCGTACGAGTACATTGGTGCACAGAAGCAGACAATGCACTCGTAGTAAAAAAAAAATTGTTGTAGAGTTTTTTCCCCTCCAAAGAAACGATTCAGCTGCTCGCCTGCTCCGGACTTTCATCGTGCTTCTCCCTGAAAAAAAGACTCTCATCGTGCTTCTGCCCAAAAAAAAGGCAAAACAGGTACTACACGTACGTACTAGTACCATACGACACGTTCCTGACCCGGGCTACGACGAGCGGACGCGCCACCTCAGGAGCGACGAGTCACGAGGCGTGCCGCGTTACGTGCCGTGGTGGGCCACCTGTCCTCTGGCGCAAAGCGGCGGTAGCTTGGGATGCCTCTGCGCCACTTTGGGGTTGTTTAGTTGGTGAAAAAGTTTGGATTCGGCTACTGTAGCACTTTTTGTTTTATTTGACAAAATTTATCTAATTATGGACTAACTAGGCTCAAAAGATTCGTTTCGACATTTACAGATAAACTGTGCAATTAGTTATTTTTTACCTACATTTAATGTTCCATGCATACGTCCAAAGATTCGATGTGACGGGTACTGCGCAAACTTTTTTTAGGTTGGAGGAGGAACTAAACAGGCTCTTTATGAGTTTATGAGACCACGCAGGTGAGACACGATGCAGGCGGCAGGCCAAGAGATGAAAACGGATCGGATACGGACGGATATCACTGATATCGTATTTGTTTTCATATTTATGTCCGGATTCGGATTCGAATACGGATAGTATAAAAAATGTCGGATAGAATACGATTGGATATCGACATCATAAATATGTGATTTAAATATTCGGATACGAATACGGTATCGGATGTTAAATATCCGGACTCGGATACGGACGGATTAAAACCCCTCTAAGGCTTCGTTTGGATAGGCTTGGATCGGCGGGGATTGGGGTGGATCCCGGTCTCGGATGGAAACCAACCCACGCCGGGGTTTCACCCACGTGGATGCAGAAAAGCGGATTTGGCTGACGCCGGGTTGGAGAAAAACCCGCCCGAACCACGTCGGTCCAAGGGAGTAAGAAATATCCTCACCCGAGGCCGGGACTTCGCTCCCTCCTTGCGACTTGCGAGTCGTGAGCCCGACTCCGCCACCGCTCCCGCAGCACGCGACTCCGCCACCGCTCCCGACTCACCGCCAGGTCTGCCGGCGAGGGCACAGCCACCGCTTGCGCTTGCAAAAGGTATGTTCTCCGCCTCCTCCAGTCCTCCTCGGCCTCATCCTCTCCTCCCTCCCCTTCTACTCAGCCGGTTTCCCTTGTTAGGGTTTCAAGTACACCGCGGCGGCCGGCGGCCGCATCGGTTCCTGCCGGTTTGGAGGGAGACGGTGGCAACTCCAGGTCCTGAGGTGCAGATCTCCTCCTCTCAATACCCTTCTCCCCCTCTCGTTTTGCTTGAACATGCTCGTACGACACTGGGATGTTTGAACTGCTAGTACGGTACTGTGTTCCCAGGAGCAGCACTGCTATTTCCAACAAGATCTGGATCTGTGGTGCTATTCACTCCAAGATCTCAGCACCATCTCGACAAGGGCACTTTCTCTTTCAGGTCCGGCTTGGTCTCCCTCCCTCTCTACTCTCTGCTGTTGTGTTGCAAAGTTCTTTGTTGTGCTATTGACCAATGAATAGTTTTCTTGATGCCATGTTCTTGCTTGTGATATCTTGTGTGTGATGCCATGTTTGTACCTGCTGCATATTGTTCCTAATTTCCTAATTTACCTCACAGAAAGAAACACTCATACATCTTTCAGTTTCTTGTGTAGGAATAGTAGCAGCAAAATGTGTTTTTCAGTAAACTGATGGTCAAATTACTTAAGAATGGAAATAGAGGTTAGCGCATAGGCATATCTCGGTCACTATACTCATGTACATTGGATAGATATACCAAAATGGAGCGCCAACTGCTGCAATTAATTTATAAAACTAATAACAAAGTTACACCAAGATTACAATTTTTATTAAAAATATTGACTTCAATTAATATTACCCAAAAATCAGTGTGCTGTCTTTCTTTCTTTTTCCTTTTAGGCCACATTTGTTCTCTATGTCTGCTGCTCAAATGAGCTATTGCTTGCAGTAGATGCACCAAGTTCAAGCTTCATATTTGCACAGAAGAATGTAAATTATGTTCTGCATGCCTGGACAAGTATCTTGAGAAGTTTCTTAAGTTTTGTGATCTCGGCTTATGTACAGTAGTCCTTGCCTGTGCCTTTTCCCTTTTTGGTAGGACACCCCCTTATCCTTCCAAACTGCAATTGCTATCCAGGAGCACGCAGAAAGCCAACATGAGGCTGCAGTTAGTGTATGCGCTGCCAAAATACCAACATTCCATTCTCAGCTGCAGCTTGTCGCCGTATTTGGCTTATAATATTCTGTCCCTGCGTATTACTTCCTACTGTAGGTCTTCTTCCTCAGCTGCAGCTCGCCGCCATCTCATATCTCTGATATTTGTTTGGGCTGATGCTCATATAGCAGCATGTGCAGACAGTTGAGACAGATGGAATGGAAGAAGAACATGGAGAAACTAGTTCTTCTATCTACCTAAAAGTTTCTCCATGTTCTTTGATCTTTTGCTATTTTTTAATATCTGGAACCTTATATACATGTGGACATCGATATTATTGTATATCCGATAATTTAACCAATTGTATTCCTTCAGAAATAATTAGTTTTGCATCAAACTGTTGTGTCTGTTGCAGTAGCTCTTTGGAATTTTCTTACTACTTGTGTGTATCTGTGCTTTGTGTCCATGCCCTGTGCGTTGAAAATCTGAACACAGTCAGTAGCGCACAGGTGCGGTTCAAAGCCTTGTGCTACTGATGGCCTAGTTACTGATTAATTACCTTGTAGTATTGTAAATTGTTAACCTGTGCCGAAATGCAACCAGTTCTTACATAAGCCTGGAATTTCTGATGAAAAGCAGTACAAATTTAGTATCTCTTGCTTCTACTCAAACAGGAGAAGTAGGCTTGAGACTACCATTTTTTATGGTGTTTATTTTTATTGGTTATTTTTTTATGATAAGGAAGAAATGGTTAGTTTTTTAGTTTCTGTGGCTCAATAAACTGCTCAGTTCGGCAGGCCACTCACTGTTTGGTCCTGGACTTCTCAGCTAAGTATAGCTGGGCCTCCTCAGCCTAGGAGTAAAAACATTCACATTTTAATGTTGGACTAGCTGCAGTAAAAATATTCATTCAGTTCAAAGGAGGCCTAAATGTTTTCCCAGTATTTGTTCATAGCAGGCATCAGGCATAAATTGAGTTATAGTTTTTTTATATATATCTCCAACACTTCATTTCTTGTTTCTAGATGAAGCTTAGATTGCATCAGGCTTACATGCATGCTTATAGGTTATAGGCTGTCCGTCAACTTCGATACATTATGACATTCTTTACACTTTGTTGATTGCAGGCTTTGAAGACCATTGGGTCAAGGTCTTTGATGGCATCAGTTCTGAATGCAAGAGCAAGCATCCTTTCAATTCAACTTCTTTAGAAGTCGTCAGTTGCTGAACAAATCATGATGCTGATTTTTTAGTCATCAGTTCTTAGTGCATTTTGGCACTAGTTATATAGTAATTTTTTAGAAAGAAACATCATGGGAAATGGTAATTGGCTGATTGTATATTGCTCAAAGAAAGGCAGACTTTTTGTTCAAGTCTCTTTTTTTGGGACATTTTTTTAAGCGAATGTGAAGAAATCTTATGGCAATACATATAATTTTCTGCATGGATGTATGGTATACCTTTGCTTTCTATTTTTTTCATATTTTTTTGAATTTAAAAGATGCATTTTGGATTCATCTTCCTCTTTTTCTTTTGAAATTTAGGGATCAGCCTTGGATTGGCCTTGCTCTTTTTATGGCTATTTTTGCCCCAAATTTTAGAGATGAACTTATGTATTGCTTTTGCTCTTAGTTCACAAATGATGTTCGCTTTGGGTGTTAGCGGTTGTTTATTAGAACCAAGAACTTGCCTGCAGCTGCTTACCCCGCCACGCCATACCAAAAGCAGAACCCCGCCTTTCCAAAAAGCAGCATTTTGCTTAGGGGATTAAACCCACAGGTGGAGGGGGATTGAGTGGTGGAAGGGGATTAACCCAATCCCTTCTTGGATGGATTCTCAGGTGGGTTATGCCCCCGAAGTGCCAAACGAAGCCTAAACGAATTCGGTCTCGAATACGGTCGGAAAATATCCGTACCGTTTTCATCCTAGGCAGGCCCCTACTGAGCGCCGGTGCGGTGCGGCTTTTTGCAGTGGACGTACGTACTACGAGAATTTGTAGTCACGAGCGGTCGCTGTGCACGTAACACTGCAGTTTCGACAGAAGCCCATTCCCTGCAACTTTTTTTACCGTGCCGGTTCCATTGCCCTTCAAGCCCATAGGCGTACGGAATCGCCATTTTCCTCGTCAGCGTAAGCAATCCATGAAGACTTCAATGCCAATACACATACACAATCGACCGGACAATGTTCTATGTCAACCTCGACCGCGAGCTCTCGAATCTTTTACAACAAAAATCAAGTATAAACGTGCAGTAACCAGCAATATAACAGAGCTATGACCTTTCTTTCTGAATGAAACTAGTTTAACTCTCATGTGCACTTTCATAGTAGAATTGAACTCTCGGACTGGCTGGCTGGCTGCATATCAAGAAAGGCAATACACAATTCGATCGGATAGCTCCTTCCCAACAACCTTGACGTATCTGCTCAGTTGCCCTTCTAGCGCATTGAGGTGTCGCCTCTCGATTGGCCCAAACATTTGCTGAAGGCCCTGAAAGGGAAGAGTTAGCTAAACAGATCGTACAGAAATCAAAACCAGAGAATAAAATTACAATTTTCTAGTCACAGATTACATGGTTTTACAAATTATGTGATGCAGATAATTGCTAAACCTGGTACCCAAAGAAATAATCTTTTATACATGTTCTTTAGAACAGACTAATGGAGAAATGCATGATTAATGACGGAAAAGGCTGGCAAATTTCCTGATAAATACTACAAAAGCATATTTAGTGCCCACTGATGATGTGCCCCTATTTCTGTGCACAGATCGCATAGGACCATCATCATCATCTTTCCGATTTGAGGTCAGATTTTGTGTATGTACCTTAAATTTAACCCGCGAGCCATTTAGGTCCAGGGTGATGTTTTTTATGTCATTTATGTTGGAACTGCCTTCAGTTGTATCAGGCTTTTCTGAATGAATTGTCTCTTCATCGACCATCATATCTGATTCATAGTCGTTGAAATCTTCATCGTCATCCTCATCGCTGGGAGACTCGTGGTGGTCAACTTTTGCTGAAGAGTCATCAGAGGGACCACAAATCTGAGGCTGGGGTACTTCACCTTGCATTGTAGCATAATCAGATAGAATGGAATATTGACTGGTATCTAGTAGAGGCTTGGCTAAATCATAGCGAACCCACCTGCGATGTTGAGAATTAGAAGTTAGAGAAGAATGAAAGAAGCATGAAATTTAATGGTTAAATAGCATCAAGTTTTGCATAAAAGCCTGTGACTTGTAGTTGGAAATAGAAACACAAAAATAGCTACCCAATAATTTCAATAGTCAAGCTCCAGGTACACTTCTAACAAGATGAAAGTATATGCTTTCAACGTTTCACTAATCCATTATCTGAAGGCAGTGACAACAGCAGTCTCCTACAAATTACTAGTACTACTCCAGAACAACAAGCAATAACCTTATTAAAAGAAGACACCGAAAAATATCCATTTCAACCACATTAGTAAAGCATATACCAAGGACATAACTTAGTGTGCCTCCTTTAAGTTTGACTATTGCTACGTTCAGTCGTTCACATTATACAAGGTTATGTATTGCGAAATGTATAGTGCCAGGGCGGAAAAAAAATTACTCATAACGGACTGGACATAGAAGTTCTGATGGTCGATATGCAGCTTTGTATCTCATCTTATTGCAAGAATGTATATAGTAACCGAGATAGTAGTACTGAAGGCTGGGACAGTGCTCCTGTGTCGTCTTGACCCAATCTATCTCCTTCAGAGCTGTATACTTTCCAAGAGATAGGAAAGAAAGGTCAGGATCCCAGAACAAGTACTTGCTTGACAAACACTTAGGAAGGATATCAACTACACCAACAGCCACAAGTTTTCCATCAATTCTGTACTGCTGATGAAAAGACCCAAACCCGCATGGTGGAACTGTATTATCACCACTCTTTGGGGGGACAAACACGATTGGTGTATCTACTAGAAATCTCTTGTACGAGCTTTCCGTAACTGTCTTCTCCTTATGCACCTTTGTCTGATACCTTCGGTACAGAGCAAACTCCTCAGGATCAAAATGAGACGTGCTCAACCTAATCTCCAGGATTTTTCTTTTCAGAGTCGCATTAGTTTTGTTCACAGAGCTTTGCTTTGAACCACTAGACTTGTCTGAAGCTTGCACAGGTACAACAACACTGGTATGGTTCTGCATTGCCTGATTTGTGGCCAAATAGAAATTAAGATGCCCATTACAAGCTTTTACTTCAAAACCAGCTAGTTCTCCAAGACGTTCCATTGCCATGGATAGCTTTTCTGCAACAGAATTTGGAGAAAGATCTGCTAGTACTTCAGTTTGATTAGCACCATTTTCTTTAGGCAATGCACGTCTAACTGCTGCCACTATTTGGAAACTTATATTGCACGTATAAACCAAATCTTGCACTGCTTCTCCGACTTTCTTTTCTTGCACTGCTTCTCCTACTTTCCTTTTCACTTGAGGTTTAACAGTCTTCACAACAGCTTTGGGGAGTTGAACAGAACCCAATACCCCCCCTTGGAAGCATGTATCTGTGGCCTCATTGATTTTGCTTGCCAGGCTACAAGTGACGTCATCTTCTTTCGATATATTTGGACACGTGCCTGCTCGAAACTGTTTTGCTGATACCTTTGATACTTTCGAGGTTGGCGAATTCAGAGATTCACCAAGTGAGCGCTTTGTTGGACTTGCCTTACACTGGGGACTTCCAATCTGTGGATCGAGCTCACCATCAAGGAACCTGCACATGAATGGGTTGGGTTGAAAAACACAACACAAGACAGTTTAAGGAGTCTATTATAAACTTAACAAGGCATATGGATCAAAATGAACAGAATTACCTTTGCATCTTTTTAAGTACACGAGCTTGCTCTTTGGAACAAATGAAATCATTTGCCTTCAAGCGTATCGTATACGAGGGACAGCATGTCCGTTCCATCTCAGGTTTGTAAAGAAAACAACCAGATCTCCTCCAACCACGATCAAGAAGAGCTGCAAAATTTGCAATTATGATCACAAGTCAGAGTCATGCCATCTATTATAAAGTGCTTTTTATTCACTTTGGGAAAAATATGGAATAGCAAATATTATGGGTTGGAGCCTGTAGTTAGTATACTACAGCACCAACAAGTTATCTTGTTCCACTTCAGTTAAACTCCCTCTTTCTGTTAACCCTCTAGTTAAATTTGTACTTTAGAAGTGCACACATTCTTGTTCTCAATAAACTTATTTTTCAGGATGCAGATTTTTCAATGTTCCAAATTGCTGGATGTGGCAATTTTCCTCAAATGTGCTGCAATGTGGCAATTTATTTGTATGTCATACCTTTGTTTTTAATCAATCCAATTTGACATCCTAAACTATTGTCTTACATGTTAAAGTTGGGTTACATTTAGGGATGCAAATGGTTATCCAATGGTGCCTGAGTAAGCTAATTAATTACGGTGGCATTAATGCCATTTTAGTTCATTTAGCAAGTCTTGAGTGGGCCTAATGACCCAGAGCAAGTGGATCTTGCATCTCTAGTTACATTTGTCTTCTCCAATATGTGAACTGAAAAGTCAAAAGCGAACAATCAGATACATCGTAGTTTACCTAGTCAATCGATCAGTCAAATACTCCCTCCGTCCAGAAATAATCGCACGTTTAGGGTGAAGGCACACATCTCAATGTGACTGAAAAATTACCAAACTACCCCTATATAAAAAGTGCACTGTCACCGCAGGTTGCAAGGAGACAGAGAGGCGCGTGTGCTCGCACAGGTGACGTGTGTGGATGAGAGCACGGCAGCACACTGCAGGGCCGTCAATTTTCTATTTTTTTAAGCCAAACTTTTTTATTTCCTGCGTCGTTTCCTCGCTGGCTACTGGCTACTGCTGCATGCGTCTGGCAGGTTCAGGGCTTTGTGATTGATTAATACGGGACAAATTTTAAACTCCAAACGTGCAATTAAATTTGGACGGAGGGAGTACTCACAATTAGTCAGCCCTTTCTAGTTGAACTAGTTGCTGCTGACAGGCTGACGGCAACTTGGGCTCCAGCCCAGTAGTATTCAAGGCCCATACCATACCAGACTTACTGTTGGAATATTGTTACACGTGTATGGTAGTCTTGTATAGTTGGTTGTTACAGTTACACATGTATGGTAGGCATGTATAGTAGGCTATTATTGGTGTCTATCACCTCCTATTATTGGTGTCTATCACCTCCTGTAATTACTCCTGTTTCAGCCCATTGGCTTATATATAATGGCGCCCCTGGCTGTTGACCAGTGTGGCCTTTTGCCCCCAATCTGATCTTCCTACTCTAACACTTACCACCACATCCTATATATACTAAGACACAGGCTCCTCTGGCTTTGACCTAGCTGCCAGCTGAAATGAGCACGAGCAGGAAACAGGAAAATCCTTCAACCTGCGCATGAAGCCTACTGGGATAGCCAATTGGCTAGGCAATAGTGCAATATGCTGCCCTTAGCCGACTAGTCGATGCCTAGTCACGATTTACAATTAAAACTGCAATTGCCTTCCACTGGGTGAACATTATATTGCAGTATGCTTTTTTTTTCTCGAACACGCAGGAGAACTGTGTATCATTATATTAAGAAGAATAAAAAGGGGGAAGAAACTCCATACAACACCACACACTCACGCCTTGGACTCTAAGAGAAAACTAATCGCCTTGAGAACAGTTTACACCACGCACTGTGTATTATTATATTGCAATATGTTGCACTTTTGAAACCTGTACCATGCAACAAGAAAATAGCAACAAAAACAAAAAGATTGGATCTATGCACACTCTTGATCTAGCAAGAAACCATAAGCCCCCAATTGAAGTTAAATTTATTCACTATCTTGTTGGAAAGCCATATTTCAATCAACAAGTTAGCATGAAACTTCGTGAGCTTATACTAGGTCCCAAATCCCACCACAGTAACTGGTAAATCCCTGTGGCTAACAGAACATGTTGGAAATTGGGGATGGTTGACTGCAGAAAATAACTAAGGAAAAAGTGAAAGAGATTGGGATTGGATTGAGAACTGGCTAGTGACCACCAGTTACCAGTTCAGGGCCTAGGTCTGGGAAATTTTAAAGGGGCTTTTGGATCCTAAATTTATCCAAGAAAATCAACTTTCCAAGTTATTGTTCCATAAACATTACAGTCACTTCCCCTGTCCAAACACATAAATCCTCAACAATGTTTACAAGGTTTTCCAAATATCATTAAAAAACACCTTTGTTCTCTAGATTTGGACATAACAGGTAGATGAAACTTGAAAGCAGCATTTCTGGGGCCAAACAGAAAATGTTGATTAGTAATGAACTAAATTCAGTAGCACAGCTCCCAAAACCACGAATTGCCCATAGAACACATTACACTATGATTTATGACACGAAAACACAATAGAGATAGGCATCTTACAATTACTTTGTGCAATATTTTGACCATCTTATACTGCCTGTCATCATTTTTTTCATGCCCATAATGCCAGGACAGTATGGCCTTATAGAGATATCACAATTTGAATGTTGACATGCTTCTAGATAATCAATTGAACAGAGAATGTTAGCAATTGCACATGTATTATTTGGTCGCTTACTTGTTTTGCTAACTAGGTTTTGAATACAGGAAGCGTTCAGGAATCAGGACTTTTTTGTGTTATAACATTTATATCCTTGAACCATGTGTAAAAAAAGGTAGCAAGCCTCCAAAATCCATAGCATCTTGTTTTCCTAGAAACGGAATACTGATAATGTGTTCCCAAGTAGCATACAAAATGCAAAATTTTGAGATGATCAAAACTTTGTACCTTGATAGTCATCAGCTTTCAGACTGTTAGCCCACATACCTGCAAGATTAATAGGATAGCAAGTAGCACGGTAAATGATGATGTGGCAAAGCCATACACAAGTATATACATGAAAGGTAGAACAACAAGAAAAGAAATAGCAAAGGAGAAAATGATGAAACATGTAATGTTAAGGTCAAAGCAATCCCCGTCCACTATATCTTTTTACCTTGTAAAACTGACTAGTTAAATAAAAGTTGGATATACTTTATAACCAGGGTGGAGCCAGAAATGGACTATGCCCCCAGGCTTATCTAGTGCTAGGCAGACTTAAATCCTCTGAACCTTAGACAACTCTACATTTTTTTAGTGGTTTTCTATTGCTATTGGTTAAACTGCCTTGGACCAGGCTTTCCCAGGCAGCCTAGGGCTTTGCTCTATCACTGTTTATAACACCACAGATAACATGTGCTACATGATCCATATGGATCATTTTCACAGACAAAACTAGATGGTTGCTGGCTTGTTTCAAGTATTACAAGCTAAGTGGGAAAAAATGAGGCATTTGAAGCATTCAGCGACTGATAACAAAACAAAAAAGTAACAACGAGTTATGAGCGTTCAGAGGTTCATAGATTAACCATGCCCCTCAACTGGCAACCATGATTCATTGTGGCCATAAGCTGAAAAAATAACTACTCTCCCCAGCTCAATCTACAAAGCCGTCGTTCGTTTGCACTGTCCCTTGGCAGCAATATCTAAAAGGAAATTCACAAGTTATCATGGTGATCCGGGGTCAGACATCCTCTGCGCGACGCGTCGAGATACTAGAACCAACAGGCGATTCAACGCTATAGTAGAACCAACGGGCGATTCCACGCGCAACAAAGCTTGAGGGTCCGATACAGGTAGAAGCAGAGCGAATTAGTTTCATCGGACGGGGTTCGAAATCGGTACCGTGGGAGATGCTCGTGGACCCGGAGGATCGGCAGTAGCCGCAGGTTGTACGGCGCCGGCCGTAGTCAATCACCACCGACTCACCCCCGTTCTGCGCCCCGCCGCTGCTGCTGGCGCCGTCGGCCATCGCGCGGCGGCGGAGTCCTCGTCGCCGCGCCGGAGCGATGAGGACGAGTTTGGGTTTAGCGGGCTCGGGCGATGTGGCCGGGCGAATCAGCTGCTACTGGGTCCCTGGATCCGGATGGGCCGTGGGGCTAGCTGTAAAATAGGGCTCGGCCACTCGGGACTCTCCCCATCTTCGTCGACATTGAGAATTTTTTTTAAGGAACGGGCACGAGACTGTGCACCAGTTCTATTAAAATAGAAGAAGAGCACAAGCAGGTAGCCTTGGCAGGCTAATTACAGGGGCCAACCAAACACAAAACAGCGCATATCGATCACAACGAGCGAAACTAAGCGCAAACAATCAAGGCGGTCAAAAATTATAATGTTGACATTGAGAAATGTTGACATATACTATGTATTTATGAACCTTATAATGCGTATATTTCACTTTTCTTAGACCATCTCCAAGAGTTCTTCATATTTTGTTCTTCAAAATATGGTGTTTGTCAACTTAGTATAGGGAGAAAAAAAGAAGTTATCTCCAGGAGTTTCCTATATTTCTATCCTAAAAGTTTTTTTCTCAGCACTTTTTCCTACGACTCGGTCTCATGTTTTATATTAGAAACCCTGAATTTGGTTCTGTACGTGTTTAAGCTCTTCCACCAGATCTTTCTCTCTTGCACTTTTCTCACCTGTAACCCTGTTTTTCTTTCTTTTTACTAGACGGGCCGGGAAACTCCGGATGCGCGCTCCTAGGCCACTCACATATATGCGCGCTCGGGATAGATTTTTGCGAGGTTGGGAAAGATGAGGTGGGAGGATACCAAATTATTGGAGAGGTTTTTTTTTTCATTTTGCCAAAAAATTAAAGATGGGAAAGCCGGATGACAAACTATTGGATATGCTCTTAATACCCATACTTACTCAGTTCACTTACCTTTTTTAAAAAAATATACCTCCAGACTTTTGGATTCTTTCGATTTAGGGATTTTTCTTTCTCCTCTTTTCTCTTGCAAAACATATGTGGACTAGCGTACTCTCTCCGTCCTAAAACAAATGTCGTCCTCACTTTCTAAAAAGTCAAACGGTTTTAATTTTGACTAAATATACATACTTCCTCCATTCCAAATTAACTGTCATTTTGGGTTTCCGCGCCGTAAGTTGAACTATATTTGTAGAAAATACGTGTAACATTTTCATCTCTAAATAAATTTATTATAAAAATAGATTAACGATTTATCTAATGATATTAATTGTGCACCATAAATGTTAATATTTTTATATAAAATTAGTCAAAGTTATTTCTCGGGAAGCGAAAACAATAATTATTTTGGGACGGTGGGAGTATGAAATTATTAATATGTATGAGTCATAATAAGTATCATTAAATTAATTGTAATAAACTTATTTTAAGGTATAAATATTGCAAAAAAAATTTATAAATCTTAGTCAAACTTGAGAAAGTTTAACATGTACAGAACCCAAAGCAGCACTTGAAGGGGGAGTACGTTTCAAATCCAATTGGTCCTTTCGGCTCCACACACGGCCTTTCCCATCTGCCGCTCTATTCACTGAAGCCACCTCTTCTCCCCCATCGAAACTTCTCCCTGGGCGACATCGTTTTGTCATACGTCTGTAGGAAGAGGCAAGCCAACCTCTAGACTAGAGGTGCCATCATCGATCGGGCAATGTCAACGGATGGGGCACCCAAATCAGGCGGACGCGCATTGGGTGGGATGTTGAGCTAGACCCAACAGCGTCAAGCTAAGGCGATAGCGGGCGGAGCAGCGAATCTGACGTGGGGCAACGTTGGATGTGGGATCAGGATTCAGGACCCATTGGGCACGAGCGCTGATGGGAGCGGGAGTGCCCGATCATCCATCTAATTGGGACAATTATCGATTTGATGGAGGCTTGACATACTGATTCGGTTTCCAATGATCATAAACACCTAAACCGTGCAACCTTAGTATCACGTCTTCTCTTGTTATTAACAGTGCACTGCACCACTAACTCACCATAAATGTTAATCCCTGCGAATTTTTTGACCACAACTGATAGTAAAACTGATGATCGATTATTTATAATAACAGGTTCTTATATCTGTTAAGATACAACACCTCTGGAAA
This sequence comes from Saccharum spontaneum, assembly GCA_022457205.1. Taxonomy (NCBI): domain Eukaryota; kingdom Viridiplantae; phylum Streptophyta; class Magnoliopsida; order Poales; family Poaceae; genus Saccharum; species Saccharum spontaneum. The sequence goes on from CM039612.1 coordinate 37,706,264, forward strand.
ACGAACATATTATATACATACAATACCACAATGCCAGCAGCTTTCTAGAATCTAGAGTGCAAAGCCTTTTCCGTGAACATCCATAAGGCAGTCTCCTCAGGGGTCAAAACAGATTATCCTGGAAAGCAACACCATTGCATCCGAATGGCAACATACGAACATTAGACATATAGCAGTTGATTATGCCTTTTCATGTTGTATCCATTTTGAAGCCCAGGCTCATCATCAGCTGCTGCAGGGCCTTCCAACCCCAAAGCAAATCATGTTCATAAGCAGTGGCCAACCCATTCTCAACCGGAGCACCATCCTCAGACAAGATATTAGCTCCTCCACTTTTTTCAGCATAATTCTCATCAGTACTCGAAATACTGCTGTTCTCCATGTTTTCTTTTCCAAGAAGTTCGTCTAGAACTTCCGTTTCCTCATGCAGCATTGACTGATCAAGAAAAAGAACAGGCTCATCGAATGAGAAATAGACTTAGCATGGATCATTGAACTATTAAACATAGCCATTAGATTGTGGGACTTTTTTCCATCCCAGAAAACCCCTGAATTGTGCACTTCTCACCCCTTCCTCCTATTGAAATGAATACTAGCAATAGATAAATTTTCAGTTCCAATTATTTTGCACTAAAACTCTTAAGAAGGAACTGCCAAACTCTAATGTGCTCTGGTGAATTAAACCAGTGCGCAGTTGATAATACTCCTCAACTATTATCAGCGTGGTCACTTGTAGACGCATTACTGCTCTCTCCAGAAGCTAAAAGATATTTCAGACAGCAGAATATAGACTAAAAGATATATAAAAGGCTTCTGGAATTGAACTGTGTTTGCTCTATGTCATGTAAAAAAGGAGTTGATTAAACAGGTTACCTTTTGAGGGTTAGCTTCGTTTTTCTTCACCCAATCTACTTGAACAGGAGCAGCTGTGCCGACCGCTGGCTTCTTGTCCTCCTTGGCAACAACGGATTCATCTTCTTTGACTTGATTATCATCCGCTTGGAGCTCATCTTCTAAAACAGCATCCATTGTGCTTTTGCTGTCATTTGAAACAACAGTTTGCTCTATCCCAGTAGACGCCACCCCCTCCTCTTCTGCTATTCTCTGATTCTTCACATCATCCCAATCTTCAAACACAACCAACGTGTTTGCGGTTTCACCTGTCTGAAAGCTTCTGTTCGGCCCATCCTGCCAATGCAACTTCCCTGTGGAATCTTGCAGCAAGAACTTGAACTCAATCGGCTTGTTGGCCGGTAAATCCTGGTCAAAACAGGATAGACAAAAAGGGTGACGTCATCACTTCAGAAGCACGCAGATCATCACACACAATGCGCATGCGCACGAAACGAGGCTCACTTTCTCTAAGATCCAGTCGTGGCTTTCCTCCGCCCACTTCAAAGCAAACGCATTCAACGGATCCCAGAGGCCGAGCGCAGGGTCGCCGCCGACGAGGCAGACGCTCTGGCCGAACGAGCACTGCTTTTGCAGCACAAATCTGACGCGCACCGTCTTACCTGGAACCGGGAGGGGGGCAAAGAACATGAAGGGCGCAGTAAAAACTAAGGATCCATCATTCGGGATCAAACAGATTTAGAAGTTCCGCACCATCGCCGCCGACTTACCCAGTTGGGGAGACGAGGTTTCAGTTTCAGCAGCCACCGCCGCAGCGTCATTCGCATGGACCTCCGCCTCGTCATCCTGCATAAAAAGAAACCTCCCCAAAACATAAGGGCAACACAGTGCGCCGCCGAGAACGAACAACGCGCGCGCACGATTCCGGTCCGACACGACTCACCTGGGTGGTCGTCACCGCCACGGCGCCGCCCTCCTGCGCGCGCGACGGGAGCGGCTCGAGGTGCTCCTGGTGGTGGGAGGCTACGGCGACGGCGACGAGGGCCCTCCGCCGGGCGCGCGCGGCGGCGGGGCCAGCGCCCACGACGCGCCGCGCCCCGCGCGCGCCTCCGTAGACAAGCGCGGACCGGGCCCGCGCGAGCGACGCGCTGCGGACGGCCGCCGTTGCGGATTCCATGGCTGGCGATCGATCCCGGTGTCGCCCCTGCCTGCCTAAAACCCAGTGCGCACTGCGGCGCGGCACTGGACAGGCGCTTTCGCACTTCGCAGGGCAGGACTCTTGCCTCTTGGCCGCGCCCGTGATGCGATGCCGTGCTCGCCGGCTGCGTACGCGGTCCCGTGGGTCCGGTCGGGGCCTTTGGGTGGCGTTCAGCGGTAGGCCTCGGCCGCACGGGGGCCCCGTGGGGGTTTGGTCTGCGGTGACGAGGTGGGAGATGGCGACGAGACGACTGACGAGTGCGAGCGCGGCACAGTGAGACGTTCGGCGTGGGGCGGGATGGGCTGTGCGGCACTGCGGCCTGCGGCTGGATCCTCGTCGTCGGCCGTCTGCCGTTGGATCTCGCGCCGCGCGTGGGCAGGAGGGCGTTTCGGTTTTCGTGACTCGGGGAGCTCTCGGAGTCTCGCTCCTGCCGCTACGTTACGTGGCCGGTGACCCCTTGCGTTGCGCTACCACGGATCTCGCGGGCCGCGGCGCCAGCAACTTGCTGGACTGGATCGCTGGACTCGCTATGCCGTGCCGTTACGTGGCTCTTGGCGTTTTTCGCACGGCAGGCCAGCCGTGTTTTGAGCTTTGGCCCAAAGCCCCCCTGCCGTGTTACACGTTACTGGTTACTCACGGGACGGGAGTGTATGATTAATCAGCAGCTATACTCCGTATTTTGCATGTATGTACGTAGTGCTACAGGCTAGGATAGAGCAGACAGAGCAAGGCAGTGCGGGGGGGGGGGGGGGGGGGGGGGGGGGGGGGGGGGGCGACGCTTGTTTGACTAGATAACAGCTATCGACGAGACAGGAAGTTCGACTTGGCCAAGCTTATACTCCATCCCACCTAGTATATAAGCGTAACCACATCTAATTCAAAGACCAAGAACGTATTTAATTCTCTCTCTTAACACTAGTACTACTGTATTGATGTATGTAAGAGAGCAGTGATGAATCCATGAAAATATTTAGGAGGGGCTGGACTACATAGAAAACTAGACTACCAAAGCTTCCATGGCTAAAACTTCTAGGGGGCACTGTTGTCTTCATCCCTGTGAGAGAGCACGCCTTATATTATGGGACACGAACAAAAAGTGGTTACCCCTTTATATATTAGGACAGAGGGAGTAAACAAGACAAGCCCAGAGTTAAAGACCGTCCTTTTGATGCCCGGAAGCAACCATTCTAGGTTTATAAAACAAGGTACGATTCATAGTAGTGTCGCCTATAGTAGGGCAATATCAGCGCCCGGACGTCTGGATGGACGTCCGCGCCAGGCGAGGCTCGCCCGTGCCGCTTCCCGCGCTCGCAGTCATGCAACACTCTATCCCTTCACTTCCCACACGCATGCACGGTGCCCCAACTGCTGCAACAGGTGGCTATGGCAGGTGAGTCACATTGCAGCATGTACAACACTAGATCTACTTTTGCAACATCCAGATAAAACTTTTGCAACATGCGTCTGAAGAAAGATGAAACACACGTCTAAAACATTTGCGAAAACACCTAAAAAAACTTAAAAAGTCATTGCAATACATATGCAACATCCTGACAAAAACACTTGCAAATATATATATATGAAACATACGCAACATACGTCTGAAAAAAAGATGAAACATTTAAAACAGACACTTTGCAACATACGTGTATAGACATTGCAAAATATGCAATATCCAGATCTACTTTTACAACATCTATATGAAACACTTGCAACATATCTCTGACACATCTGCAACAATTGCGACATACATTTGCAACATAGGAAGGAGAGAACGAGGTCGGTCGATTCTGACCGCCAGGGCGAGAGCCAGCGGCGTGCTTGCACCACCAGCACCTGTCACACTCGTGGGTGCCCCTTGGCTCGGCTAGAGACGACCTGAGGAGCCCCGGCACTTGTGCCCAGTCGCCATCGGCAAGGGCGGCAGCGGCCCATGGCGGCGATGCATCCTAACAGCGCTGGGTTGGGCAAGAGGCCGGAGAGGCACTACACGAACTGAAATAGGAGATGACATGGTCGGTTTGGGTGGAGGAAGGAAGCAACGGTGACGACGCGGGGCTCTGCTGTTGCCAACGAACACAAGAGAGACCTGGAGATGGGGAGGGCGAGATGGAGATGAGAGATAGAGAGACGAGCGAGGCGGAGTGAAAGCCGCGTCCCGGTATTTCCGCGTATAGTAAGACCTGAAGCAGGGTGCACAGCCAAACGAAGCACAAGCGTGTTCAACCTCAACGAAGGCTTGAATGGCATGATGATACTGGTAACGTTTAAGCAATAGTGATTATAGAGCAAAGACAAATGGGGAACATACGATGAAAATCGTGAACATATGGCTCTATTTAGTAATTTAGCACGCATAGGCAGTGCGCGGAGCTTGGACAAGAAAAATAGACGGGGCAACTGATATGAAATGCAAAGGGAAGGGGACATACCTGTATTTTCATAGTAATTTGAAGTAGCAAAATCATGTATTTAATTAAGAAATCTAATTAAGAAATCCTCTAGCCTATTTGGGGGCATGGCCCACTTTGGCCCTTACCCGGCTCCACCACGCATAGGTAAAACGAGCACGGGCACCTTCTTGGTCACCGGGTTGTAGACTTGTAGGGGAGCAGGTCGGCGCTCTTGTTGGCGAGGTCCTCGTCGACGTACTCGTACTCGACGCCCTTCAGCCGGAGCGCCCACTCCACCCTGATGACCATAGGGCTCACCCACATCCCGAACACCTTCATGCCCTTCTCGGCCATTGCTGGAGGCTGGAGCTCTGGCTCTGCTCTTCTGCTGCTGGTGCTGCAGCTGTTGATGGATCAAAGGGCCAGAGAGAACAGGTGACGTGGCCGATTGTGGAGGCAAAAAATGGTATACAGAAATTAGGGTAAGGGTAGATGCATTAAGGACGCAAATGACTGGATTTTTTAAGTAAAATTCACGAGCGATATGGCAGTGTCATTCAAGTTTAGATACTATAGGTTGTTTGGTTGTCTGCCACCACTCGCCATGCCGTAGGTTCCGCGGCGCCGCGGCTGTGGAGTAAAAAAGTCCACACTTCGTCACAGGGCAAAACGACAAGCAGCAGAAACACGACACAGAAAAACGTTGTGGCGGCCAATGGTTACATGACAACCAAGCGATGGCAAGTCACCGAGCTTTTGGCGTGGCAAGTTACGGCGTGCAACCAAACACGCCCTCAGGTCATCAAACCTGTACGATAGTAGCAGCATCTAGGTCTCTAAACTCATTTCGATCACCAACATTGGTTTTAATAGGTTCTGACCCGCTCCATTCGCTGATATAGCATGCTGTTGACGTGGACTCGCCATGTGGGATTGTAAGCATTTAGGCCCCTTTATCAGTTCTTCAGATTTGTAGATGGGCCGACATGATAGTGCTGCCAACATAGTAGTCGGCTTGTCAATATCCATGGGCTAGTGAGGCCACACCCATTAACTAGGCTGACGAGCCTCCTTCGCTCGCTACTGTAGCAACAAAAAAGGAGTTCCTTCGATCCGGCTCCGGTGCCCTTCTTCGCCCCGGAGGTGTGGGGAACCGGGGAGCTAAGGTATAGGTGTATATCCTTAGCTCTAGTATGTGTATTTTAGGAGCTATATTAGTTTTCCTTCCGAATGTGTGTTGTGGGTTTTTCTTCGTTGAGGAAAAGCTCTTCGACATGTTTGTGGTGTGGATCTTCTCCTTCCAAGGCAGATTGGGCAATGTCGATGGTTCCGGCGACGGCGTCAACGACGTGCTTGGTTCTGTACCTTGGTTCTTGTTCTTCCCAAGAATAATGTTAGGGTTGGATTTGTTCCCGGTGGGATGCTTGTCGGGACTCTTGTTTCTTTTCGGACTCCTATGTTGGAGGTCGTTGGGGCCAGGTGGCTATCGTTGTACTTGTGGTGCACGATGACGGTGTTATATGCAGAGGGATCGGCACCAGCGATGTTTTCTTCGATGTTTTCTTCTGCGTTGGTGTTCATATCCTCTGTGAGCTTCATTGCACCGTCCGTGCCCATATCGTCAGTGGCGGCACTGGCACCATAGCCCTCGACATGGTTGTTGGAGCCTGGAGGATTGTTTTGACCCTTCAAGGTGATTCTGATGGCTGCGGCGTCGAGTGGAATTGCCTTGTGAGGTTACTTCTCCACCTTCTCGTTTGCACGGGTTGGTGTTCTTTGATCCCCCTTGCAGGTAAAGATGGCAATGGGGAATTTCCCATCGGGGAATGCCCCGCCATCCCCGTCCCCGCGGGGGCGAAATTTTCCCGTCCCCGTCCCCGTAAAAGCCATCGGGTGACATTTCTTACCCACACCCGATCCCCGCGGGGAATTAATCCCCACGGGGATCCCGTACCCACAGCGATGGCAAGGGCGTGGACCCTGCTCCCAGGTAGGCGGCAGCCGAGGTAGCTAGCGGCGGGGGTAGATACTAGGGGGCATGGCTCCTAGCTCTGGGGCGCGGCTCCTAGCTCCCTGGGCGACCGGCGACGGCGGCCGGGGTGTGGACGCTCTGCTCCGAGGCAGGCGAGGCCGCTCTGGGTGACAACCGCCGGAGCAGCTCCCAAGCAGGCAACGACCGGCGCAGCCCCTCCGACCCTGGCACCTGGGAGCATCTGCTGGAGGCCTGGAGGTTGGAGCTTGGTCACATCACTGGAGGTTGGAGCAATGGAGCTTCACATCGGCTGGAGGTTGGAGCAGAGACGCAGTGGAGTTGGAGGGTGCGGCACTGCGGCGGCTGGACTCTATGGTGGGAAGGGAAGAAAATTAGGGTTGAAACCTGGTGACCTGCATATATAGTTCCTATAGGTGGGCTGATATTGGGCTTGGCCACTTGGGCCTTTGTCCCTTCACATATGTAGTATGTATTAATGGAGCGGGTTTGCGGGTTTCGGGTACGGGGACTGGAGGATCATTCCCGAACCCGCCAAATCCGATGGGGAGGGATTTTTTCCCGTTAGCATCCCCGTGGGGAGAAAATTAGCCCCATCCCCGATCCCCAGTGGAGGAATTCCCCGCGGGGAATCGGGGAACGGATCCCCATTGCCATCTTGACTTGCGGGTCAGTTGCTTGTCGGCTGGGGTTGGCCAGTAAGGCGACCGGCGTCTGATCTTGGTGAAATCGAGGTTTGGCCTGAGCGTTCAGCGGATAAACTACATGCTTTCGGTGTGCTACTGATGGCCTTCTTAAATGTTGACTCTTCGTCGATTCGGGATCCGGCCATTAACTTCATCCTGGGTCTTCTTCATTGCGGAAGGTGGGGAAGATCTAGCTTGCGGCAACAACGGTCGACGTCGGCGACAGTCTCTGGGTGCTCCTTCAGTGAATTTATTTGTAATTTTTCTTTCTTTCAGGAGTGCCCTGTCAAGGGGCTGGATGTAAAACTTCTGTTTACATGAAATCCAACCCTTTTTCTAAAAAAAAAACTAGGCTGACCTGCGGCCTCACAAAAGCTGGGGCACCCTCAATCGGCCATTCCCATCTCTACCCCTACCCTACGCAGAAAAAAAAACCCCTACCCCCACCCGTCATCGAGCCGACAGAGATGGATGGCCCCAGTATGCAAGCATAAAAAGACCATCATACCAAGAGGCATTCAGCCATGGGATTTTGGCTTCAACTTAGAATCAGCGGAAGTGTTTCAAAACATTTAAGAAAAAAAACTAGCTTTGTCGCAGCAAGCGCCATTGAAAGGCTAGTCATATGAACACGGAACATATGTTAAAGGGCTATCTAAAAGCAGTTGAGCTGAACTAGGTCAACATGAGCACAGTGCACAGAAAAGAACCTGTACTTCTACAGAGTACTAACACCACCTGTAATAGTCGGCTGAAGTCTTCACTCCAGATTCAGGTGCCATCAAGAGAAAGAAAATATTAAATTGATCAACATGGGCTACAGCTCTAAACTCTATACATGGTGCTAGAAACCAATGCTGGCATTCCAGTTTACATATTCAGATACCTGATTAACCTATGAAGAGTTTGCTGTAAGGAGATAACCTGATACCCTAAGTACTATACATATTCAGATCACAACATAGGCATTTGTGTATGGTTATCTGACTTGATCACTCACAAACATATTGTACTGTTCCACACACACCAGCAAACCAGTATTCCTATTCCCATTGCAGCTATTCTCAATTTCTCATAAATGTTAACAGCCTAATAGACCATATCGGACACAAACTTTGTAAGCACATTACAAGGGAGCTAATGTTAGTGGCAAAATATCCTACCTATGTCATAATATGAAACAGGTAGATGAAATTTAATCACAAACATTGGAGTGTAAATATAACAAAACAGTTGGTAAATTATGCTATTGCAAGGCCAATACATAATATGAAAGAATGAGCTAATAGACATGCATAAAACCAGACTTATTACCAGGCAGCAGTCATCAACCTACAAGGCAGGAAACAAATGAACATGGTCACAGGCCACTGATCAATAGAAGGATAACATATAAGATAGTACTGTGCAATATTAGCACCAGTTGACTTTAATTAAGCATAATTCACAAAGGATGGAGGAAGGATCCATCCTCTTACTGTAGTTTCTAATGACACAGAATTTCCACGACTACACAAATAAAGACAGCGCATGTTGGCACTCGAGCAGTACTGCATACACCAATTCACTACAGAAAACTTCCATCAGATTACAGCATAAGACATCTTGATATATGGTTCTTTTACAGTTTTACTTCATGGTTAATGAGCATACTACAGCACATTCATCACTTCATCGGTGTTTGTGTTTGTGTTTCTACTTCTAGGACAGAAACTTCATAAGAGCACTAAAGTCAGAGCTAGGATCTAAACTGGGGAATCTTCTGCAAAAATGTGGAGTCAGTTAAGCAATCCTCTGCGACTCAATACAACTCCATGGGAATAGAACAAGTCAAACTCAACAAAAGGAACGAGAGGAATGGAATACTGGATGATTAAAATCTATTGCAATTTCTGAAACTGGAGCCAAAACTTCAAAACTGTAAAAAAACTAGCCGGACATCAACCACCTAGTAAATTATGGTGTACCAAGATCAAATTCGTAGTATAGTATGTTTCAAAAAAAAAATCCTTAGTATAGTATATATATAAAAAACAAACTATACTCGAAAGTACAGCTTATTACAATACCAGACCATGTCGTTGATAGTGAAGAAACAAAGGGACGTCGGCACAAGCCCACAATCACTTGGAATTGGAGGTACATATGCTACAATTCAGAGCCATATCGAGAGAGTTCACAGGAATCACCGCGCCATTAAGCTGCTGGTTCACTCTCTTCGCTGGCCTTGGGCTGCGGCGGCGGCTGGGGGCGGCTGTCGTAGTCGACGACCTCTGCGTCGGTGACGGACCGTGAGTGCTGGACGATGGAGCGACCGATGGAGTTAATCCACTCCTCCTTCTCCTTCTCGGAGTCCGCAATGAAGTACATGGTCTCGGCAGGCGTGGAGAGCTCGAAGGCGAACTGGCGGTTGAGCACGTCCTCGGCGCCCTTGACTGTGAGGCAGGAGGCGACGGGGATGACGCCGCGGGGCACCGAGGCCCGCGTCACCGCAGGGTCCTTGAACCAGAAGAGCCTCCCCTGCTTGAGCACGAACCACCGCCGCCTCCACGTCTTGATGTACTCGCCCTGCTTATTTAGCCACCCCGCGCGCTCCGCGCCGTGCCAGAACTCGACGCCGCCGCCCGGGGCCGCGTCCAGCGCCGAGGGGGAGGAGGAGGAGCCGCTGACGCTGTCCATCACGGCGCGCCACAGGCTGGCCGCCATCACCACTGGAGAATTTGGGGATCGGGTGGGGGGTTTGCGACGGCGGCGACGAGTCAAGGTGGGTGGGGGGCAATTTGTTCCGTGCTGGATTCACCGGAAGGGAGTGCGTGATGTGGGGAATCAGATCGTCTAACGTTGCCTCCTAAACTGTACTCTGCAGTTGCGACAAATCGGCAAGCAGGAGGCGGAATCAGATCGTCTAACGCCTAAACTGTACTCTGCAGTTGCGACAAATCCAACCATTGGTAGGTATCCGACGGTGAGCAGAGTATATGTGCTGCCCTCCTCTTCACGCTGGGCTTTGGCCCAACGAGAGCACGGCCTGTTTCGGTAGAAAACAGAGGCGACGTTCTTTTTTTTTGGCGCGAGTAGTCGCTGTTTTGGCGCCGTTCTTCTCATTTTTGGCGCGAGTGCAGTCGAAGGGACGTATCCGGGTGCCGCTCGGGTTCCATGCGACGGTGATCCACATCTTCTGGCTCAGGTTCCATGCAAGGGTGATCGACGTCTGCTGGTGGTGCTCGGTCTCCACCGATATACAGGTCCCAAAAATCTCTGCACTCACGTCCTCTTTTCTGTATCTTGGTGCTGCTTGGTCTAAGCTAATTTGATTCTCATGCCCTCTCTCATCTGATTGTGCTGAAATAATGGATTTAGGAAATCTGGGATAGAATCTGCATCAAAACAAAATCAAAGATGAAAACTTGAAGGAAACGAAATCTGGGATTTACAATGGAAGAAAATAGGTATGTAATGCCACTACTGTTCCCTTTTCTCCATTCGATTAGATTTCAGTTCACCTTTACCACCAAATCAAATATTTATTTGAACAACATAAATAATATCATGTTCATCATATTTGTTTACTGTAGGGAGGGTTTGCTTCCTAGTCTAGTACCTCAAGTTGGCATGGAGTTTGGTACCGTAGATGAGGCTCGGATGTTTTGGATTAGCTATGGGGTCAAAAAGGCTTTGAGGTTAGAAAAAGGTACACAAACAAATAAAGTATGATGGAAAGATTAGTTCCTGCAGATATGTTTGTGCAAATGAGGGTCACAGGTTGCCAGATAAAAGGGATCATCTAACGAAGTGTCCAAGAGCTGAAACTAGAACCAATTGTGCAGTTCGCATGGGACTTGTAATAGACAAGGAGAAGAGAAATTACAAAGTGAATGATTTGGTTTTGGAACACAATCACACCCTTCAGTTGCCACAAACTTCACATTTGATGGTGTCTCAAAGAAAAATTTCAGATTTACAAGGTTTCGAAATTGAAACCGCTGACGATGCCGGAATTGGACCCAAAGTTGCGCATAAGTTGGCTTGCATCCAAGTTGGTGGCTCGGTTAATCTCAGTTACACTCTTCAAGACCACAAGAACTATTTACGGGGCAAGCGTCAACGAGAGATGGCGTATGGTCAAGCAGGAAGCATGTTTGTGTATTTTCAAAAAAAAAATAGCCAAGAACCCATCATTCCAATATGCATTGCAAATGGACCATGAAGAATAAATTGCAAATATATTCTGGGTAGATGCCAAAATGCTCACTGACTATACATATTTTGGTGATGTTATCAGTTTTGATACTACTTTTGGTACAAATAAGGAGAGTAGGCCTTTTGATGTATTTGTTGGGTTCAATCACTTGAGAAAAATTGTGGTTTTTGGGGCTGTTCTCATGTATGATGAGACATTTCAGTCGTTCGTGTGGCTATTTGAGACCCGAGCCAGCAGATGTGGATCACCGTCGCATGGAACCCGAGCGGCACCCGGATACGTCCCTTCGACTGCACTCGCGCCAAAAATGAGAAGAACGGCGCCAAAACAGCGACTACTCGCGCCAAAAAAAAGAACGTCGCCTCTGTTTTCTACTGAAACAGGCCGTGCTCTCGTTGGGCCAAAGCCCAACGTGAAGAGGAGGGCAGCACATATACTCTGCTCACCGTCGGATACCTACCAATGGTTGGATTTGTCGCAACTGCAGAGTACAGTTTAGGAGGCAACGTTAGGATCGGCAAGCAGGAGGCATCCGATCCGACGGCCACAACTACAATCGAAAGTTTGTTTGAATCTAAGAGCATCTCCCGATATTTTCTTCAAAAAAAACAGGACGTTTTATAACTCCTAAAACATATCGGAAAGAATAAAAAATGTCATCTTAAAGAGGTTCTGATAATCTATTCCTAAAATATAGAAGCCAATTTTACATAGAAAATACTATACTATTTCTAAATTATCTTAACCACTTTTACATATTCTTTCTCTCTCGTACATTTGCATCAAACACACGTGGGGAGAGAAGATACGCGTGACTCGGAAGTGCGTAAGAGCATCTCTAAGAATACCATATTTCTCTTCCTAATCCTTAGTTTTTAGCAAGATGAGAAAAAAAATCATCTCCAATAACTTCTAATTCATGCTCCTAAAATTTACGCACTTGAGACATCCTCCCCCGTAGCGTGTAACTTTGCGTGTGGTCACAGTCGCACGGATACTACTTTCACATGTGTATCGGTCGGTCAATCTAGAGTTGGGAGAATGTGGGAAAGAATAATGAGTATGAAAAGGTTCATGATGCAAATGTACGAGAGAAACAAATATATAAAAATGGTTACGATAATTTAGAAATAATATATGATTTCTGATGTAAAATTGTCTTCTTTTTTTTAGGAGTGGATTATTGAAAACTCATGGAGATGGTTTTCTTTTTTCCTCCCAATATCTTTTTAGGAGTTGCAAAACTACATGTTTTTTTAGGAAAAAATAAAATACTCTCGAAGATGCTCTATCTTTACGCGGAACGGGATGACTTTTCTCAAGTTTTAAAAGATTAGGAGGATAGATTATGAGTTGGAGAGATGTTTTTTTCTCATCTTGTTAAAAACAAGAATTAGAAAGGAATTTATGGAACTCTTAAAGATGCTCTAAAGTCCTTTGGTTTTAAAAAATCGGGAGGAATCCGAAAATAATCCGGACGTTTGGCCATAGGACGTGTCCGCATGTAGCTCTCACGTAATGCCCCCTCTCGCATCCCCCGCGCCCCGTGCCCGCCCGCATCGCACGCTAACGTTTAGAACCGCGCCTCTACTCTCATCCGCGCCCGCACGTGGAAAACCATGTGGGTTCCGAGTCAACTGCCCCGCATGCGGATGTGCGCCATAGAGGCATTTGTGGCCTCAGGCGCCTGCACGTGAACCATGACGACGTCCTAGCAGCAGCACCAGGCCGTTGTGGCAAGCCGCTGTCCACCAGCCACTAACGTCCATTGCAACATTTGCAACACCTGATCTACTTTTGAAAATATAGATAAGATATTTACAACATACGTCTGAAATCGTTGAAACATGCTCTTTGAAAATGCGTGTATAACCATATTAATATATACAACATCCAAATAAAACAATTGGAACATAAGTCCGAAACATCTAAAACAGTTAAAAATATACACTTGAAACATGCTTGTATGGCCATATCAACATATACAACATCCAGATGAAACACTTGAAACACGTGTCTGAAACACTTGAAAACATAATGTCGGTGTTTTATAAAGCGGACTAGTAAACTTACACGATTGCCATGCTGCTCTAGCAAGACGATGGTAGCATCCAAAAGACACGAGGATTCATACTAGGCTCAGGCCGGAGCACTACGTCCGGTCTCAGAGATGATCGAGTGCGTGTTCCTCACTTGAATGCTCTGAAGTTCTTACAATGGGGGGGCTTCAGGAGCCCTACTACAATGGAGAATGAATGAATGAGTAGGAGACTCAGAATGTGTATCCGTCCCTTGAGATGGGAGCCTTGACTGCCCTTATAAAGAGTTCAGGGTAGGGCGTATACAAAGGAGGAGGTTCTCCCAACCGAAGGGTCATGAGCCTGAGGGAGGCCCTAGCTAACTTGGTTTGCAAGCTACGCCGTCTTGTGGGGTACATCCAGGTGTGGCTGTCGTCAAAGTCTTGTGGACACGTCGCGGCATGGTGTGGCGTGGTGCTTACTGTGTCGACCGTGGTAGCACTGTAGGCACAGTGGTGGTTCGCCAGCCGTCCTATGCGACATGGTCTCCGCCATGATCTTCATCATCGTCTCCTAGTTTTTTGGGGCGCAGTACGAGAGTTGGTAGCCACCCTAGGTCGTCGATCGCCTGGTCGTCTTGAGGAGCTGAAGGCCACGATCCTGATCGTTGGGGTCATGGCTCTCATCGGTTCAGGTGGCCTTTAAGTTATGGTCCCTGTCGTGGATCCCATCCTGTAGTGGGTGGGTGGAAGGTCCTAATATGGCTAGAGGAGGGTGAATAGCCTATTAAAAATTCTACAAGCTCACTAGAGCAAAAGGTTAGTATAACAAATGACGAAATACAACTTTGCTCTAGCTCTACAGGGGTTGCAAGCCACCTATCCAATAATTCTAGTAACTGTGACTATAACAATCAATGGCTAAGTCACTACGAGCTCTCAAAAGCTAGCTACACTAAAGAGCTCAACTAAGTGATAAGCTACACTAGCAAAGATAATACAAGCTCTCAAAACTAATTACACTAAAGAGTTTGTTATAACTAGTTTGCGGAATGCAAAAGAGAGGTATGTGATCTTTATATCGCCGCGTCGAGAAATGAACCAATCACAATAATATGAAGACCAAACATCGAGAAAAATCTAAGGAATCAATCACAATGAAGACACACGATTTTTCTCCCGAGGTTCACGTGCTTGCCGGCACGCTACGTCCCCGTTATGTCGACCAACACTTGGTGGTTCGACAGCTAAGAGGTGTAGCACGAACTTCATCCAACCCGTGGACACCGCAAGAACCTACCCACAAGTGAGGTAACTCAATGACACGAGCAATTTACTAGAGTTGCCTTTGGTGCTCCGCCGGAGAAGGCACAACACCCTCACAAATCACCGGAAGGTGGCTAAGAACAAGCACCACTCTTGCCACAAATCCTTTGATGCCTCCAAGCCGTCTAAGTGGTGGCAACCACCAAGAGAGACAAGAATCCCGCAGCCAAAGATCACCCAAGTGCCACTAAGATGCAAACTCACAAGCACATTGCACTTGGATCACTCAATCTCACTTTGGATTAGCAACCAAGCAAGGGAGATAAGTGGGAGAGAGTATGCTCAGCTCAAGAGGATGTCAAGATGTTAAAATGTCCGAGAGAGACTCCCCTTAGCCGGCCAATACATATTTATAAGGGTCTCCAACGAAATAGAGCCAATGAACCCTTCTCTGTGCGAGTGCACCGGACGCGCAGGTGCTCACGCACCTGATGCTGACCAGCGTCCGGTCGCCACCCCATCAGCCGCTAGATCGCTGGCACGTGTCATCATTTAAATCACGTTCGTTCGATTGTAACGGTCACTTGAATCGCACCACGCCAGAACACAGCGCACCAGACGTGCAAGTGCAAAGCACCTGACGCCCAGCCAGCGTCTGGTCAACAGATAGCTCATGCTGCAGAACCACACATCGGACGCAGCACAATGCTGCACCTGACACTAAAGCCCTAGTGTCCGGTGCGAAACAGAGAGGTTCCAGAGACGCATTTTGCGCATTGGACGCGTCCGGTGGGGTGCGATCGGACGCAACCCAGCGTCCGGTCCACACAGGCACTCAACAGCTCCCTACGTCACTCACACCGGACACTAACGTCACACGTCCAGTACTCACTCCCTTTTCTGCACCGGACACGCCGGTGACCAAAACTGGCTAGGCGCCGCGTTGCACAACTGACCGGACGCTGGGGCCAGCGTCCGGTGCTCCCAAAGCCAGCGTTCGGTGCACTAAAAACAGTGAAGAACACTTCCGAACCCATCTCTACCGCTCAAATTTCATCTCCTTCACAAATGTGCTAA
Source organism: Saccharum spontaneum (assembly GCA_022457205.1). Classification (NCBI taxonomy): domain Eukaryota; kingdom Viridiplantae; phylum Streptophyta; class Magnoliopsida; order Poales; family Poaceae; genus Saccharum; species Saccharum spontaneum. Next base: position 37,721,944 of record CM039612.1, read on the forward strand.
CGCCACCAAGTGTACATCACCATGTGCATGTGTGTTAACATTTTTCGCAATCATTTTGAAGGATTTAGGTTAGTTCTCCACTAGATCTAAATGCATATGCAAATGAATCCTCATCTAGTGGCACTTAAGTGATCAATAGCTCTGGAAATTCTCCTCTTTATAGTACGACTACCGATCATAAATGTGATCACACCCTCTATGATGTCTTGATCACTGAAAGCAAACCCCTATGATATACCTTTGCCTTGATTTTCATCGGGCTTTGTTTTTCTCTTTCTTCTTTTCCAAATGTGAAGCACTTGATCATCTTTTAGTCATCACCATCATCACCATGATCATCTCTAGGCTCCACCACTTGGCATGAGACTTTATCATTTCATGTCTACACATTTAGCATAATGATTAGTCCCTAGGTTTCATCAATTATCTAAAACCAAACTAGGGCTTTCAGTGGGATGTACACGTGTCTTGTCGGGCCGTATCTGGCCAGTGGTCATCGTACCTGTCGTCATCGCCCCGGGGCAGTGTTGTCTTATCCGATCTTCGTGGCGCAGGGTTAGCATCTGACCGGAGTGAGGTGACTGCTGTCCTCTTGGTCCTTACGGGGTCAGTGAGACATGTCTACCCTTGTCAGAATTGGCATGCTTGGTGGGGCTCGACCTCTCCCCGTCCCTTCTAGGGGTCGTGACGGGGCTGAGGTCGTACGTCTCTCAAACGCGTGCGGCTAAGGCAGGAGGAAGAGGTCGTGGCCGACCCTGGCCTTAGCGTTTGGCCTTGTTGACTTGGCTCAGCTGGGCCTTGGTTGTTTGGGCCTTCGCTTGCTGATGCATTTGCGTGCCACATGGCCTGCTGACTAACGATGCCTTGAGACACCTCGGGGTTATGACCCCGACAGTAGCCCCGAGCGTTTTTTATGATCACGAAGTGATTGTGAAAATGCTGATATACGTGCGCGTTAGAGCACGAGGTTGTAGCCTGTTCAAGCTTCGTCACTCGATCCCTTGCGGGTAGGCGCATTCAATGCGGTAGGTGGCCATTGTGCTTTTGCCCTGTCAGGACGCCCTGACGATGTGGCACATGATTGTTGAGCCCTGCTATGTCAGTGTGCTGCGTATCGAGGGTCGTGGCCTAGGCGGGGGCTAAGTGGTCTCATTGACGTTGTTTTGGCCCTGCATTTTGGAGGGTCTCGATTTCGTCGGCCTCTCACAGACATCTAACATTGGTGGTGACCTCCCGTAGTTCACCACACGATGTGGGGGTCTCAGGCTGTTCAGTCCGCCCTTGGGCCTATAAGTATGGGCCTTTCTTTCATTCGAACCACTCATGGTTGTCCACAAGTCGTTCCCTTTCCTCCTGCTGAGGGAGCGAAGAGATGGGAGAGAATAGTTCAAGGAGAGCTGCGTGGCTCCCGTCATATGTCCCTTTGAGGATCGTCTGTGGTGCCTGGGAGCTGGCTTCACTCCTTCCATCAGCTAGTGCTAGAAGGGATTTTGCAAGCAAGGAAGGATTGGGGCGGTGTTCAGTCCATCCACCGGATCTCGTGATTCAAGTGCTTCCCCGAACCCGTGGGCTTCGGGTTGTTGAAGCACGAGCACCAAGGACAACTTCCAGTTTCTCCTCGTACTTGTAGATGGCTTTGGAAAGCCGCCTCAGGTTTGGGGGAGGTGTCGCCGTCCCGTGTTGTTCCCCCCATGCCTTTCGAAGCATGATGGTGGTGGCCTATGGGCTTAACCCTGCCCCATTCTTTCTTCCCTGCACCCTATAAATTGGAATTCAAACAAGAGAGGGAGGCACAAAGTCAACAACAAGGGGCAAGACACATGATTTAACCCGAGGTTCATGTAAACCACAAAGGCTTGCCTAGGTCCTTGTTGTTGAGAGAGCCACAAAGGTTTGGAGTCTCTTCCAACTCCCACCTCTTCTCAAGCAAACCCCGAAGATCGAACTTGAGAGTTTAAACTAGCTTCACAAAGGCAATACAGACCTCCGGTGCTCAACCACAACCAATTGGATGCTGTCGGACAATCTCTAGCCACCTAGGAGCCCAAGCTCCAAGAGTAACGAACACAAAGCGCAAACTAAAGGGGGAACCAAGGCTCTCAAGATGAAGCTATTGTTGTAGGGCTCTCTAATCCACTCCCGAACACAAACCTCATAAGGGAAAAATCACCAAGAAATCAACGGGAAGGTTGTGTGGTCTTCAATGGTCGAGAGACAGCTTTGTCCACATGTTAGTAAGGTTAGTAAAATGGCAGGTAACCGTTGGAGAAGAAGAGAGGAAGGTATAAATACTCCTTCACTTCTATTCGAGTAGTGCAGTTAAAGTGCAGAACTTCTGCGCTCACACGTGGAACTTTCGTGCTTGGACGCGGAACTTCCGCGGAGGCTAAAATTGATACGAATTAGGTCTAGCTGGTTTTCTTTTGGCTTTTGGTTTTTTTATTTTAGTTTATAGGAGCACATGATTCTTCTTGACCTTGCACTTTCTATGCCCTTTATATTGCTACGCCTTCTATGCTCAAAATCAAAATATATTCAAATTCAAAATATAAAAAATATAAATATAAAAGTAAAGTAGAAGGCCAAGACTTCCATCACTCATAACGCCTCTCACCGGTTGCCCACCTTCCAGGCGTCCAGTCATGTCCAGCGCCGCCGGCGCCTTCTGCCTGGGCCAGCGCGTGAACGCCGCCGGCGACCCCCGCCGCGTAGGCACGGTGCGCTACCTGGGCCACGTAGAGGGCCACGCCGGAGACTGGTTCGGCATCGACTGGGACGATGGCGCTGGCGGCCGGCACGACGGCTCGCTCGCTGGCCGCCGATACTTTGTCGCCGCGGGAGAGTGCTCGGCCTCCCTCGCGCGCCCCACAGCGCTCAGCGGAGGGATCTCGCTCCCGGACGCGCTCCGCCTACGCTACCGCGTTCAGGACTTCACCAAGGAGGAACAGGGTTAGTGCAGCGCATGCCGACCGACGGCTCCCTGAATTTGCTGCCTTCACATTTCCTTTGATCCGGAAATGCTCAGTTCCTTTCAGCAAAGGAGTAGAAATGTGCAAACATTATCGCAATTTGTTGAATGTTCTCCGTAATGACCCTGATTACATGCTTTGCCGCACTGTGTTCAGATGAGATGTATGTCTTCTCGACAAGCCAGAAGCGTGTCTCGGTCGAATTTGTTGGCACAGACAAAGTTCAGGAGAAGCTCAACAACTTCAATGAGTTGACCAGTGCATCTGTTTCGTACATGGGAGTGAGCTCAACCGGAGCACCGGATGAACTAAAGAGTTTGGTTCCAAGTAAATACTGTCTTATGAATTATCATCATCCTGTCCATTTTACTGCTTTTTTTTTTACTGCAAATAAGCCATAATGTGTGTAGCAATTGGAGCAGATGGTTCTGCTACCATTTGTTTCTTCAGGGACTTATTAAAGCTGTTTTGCATGTTCCAGATCTCAGACTTCTTGACTTAACTGGCAATCTATTCTCACAGTGGCAAGTAAGAATTCCCACAGAACGATTCTTGTTATTTCAATTGCTCTACTTATAATTGGTGTGGCTTTATATAACATGATAGCATCAAAGCAACAAGAGAAACATTGTTGGTGGTACTACCAATGTTTGCAGTATATCCCCTGTCCTTCTGTGTTTAACTGTTTGTTTGTTTGCTGTGTGTCTAAACATTTTGGTTCCCTCTCAGGTTATATCCTCTCTTTGCCAAGCACTGGCATCCCTGGAAGTTCTTAATTTTACAAACAATACCATGGAGAATGATGTTGTAGAAACTCCAATGCTCGAGAATATCCAAATTCTTGTTCTCAACAACTGTGGTGTAACATGGGAACTGGTATACCAAACTGCTGTCACTTTGAAGCTTTTGTTGTTAGTCATTGCCAGTCACACTGTGAGCTCATTTTAACTTCTTTATAACAGATTGAAAAGATTAAAGTTTCCTTTTCATGTATCAGTGAACTCCACCTGATGTCAAACAGGTTCAATATGATCATGGTTAGTGTTTCCCCTTATACCACAGCTTCCATAGTTCCATGTGCATCTGATGATAATAGAGATCACATCTAGGTGTTTTTGGATTATTCTTTCCAACATTTCAAGCGCATGTTTTTCTTGCTTCAGCAAGGTGTACATCAACATTACAAATTATGACATTTTGTACATCTAACTGTATCTCGCTTTCTTATCTAGACCCCAGACGGAAAATTTGTACAAGGTTTCAATACACTGCGGCTCATAAATTTAGAAGACAATCACATTGATTCATGGGATGAAATTGTGAAGCTTTCTTACTTAAGAAGGTAAAAATGGAAACATTAATGTTTCCACCCTTAATTTGATTGATACTTCTGCATCTGATTTGGGTACTGTGAATATTTATCATCTCTCCCCCTTGTTTCTCCAGTTTGGAACAACTACATTTGAACAAAAACAGGTTAAAGCATGTGAAGTATCCATCTAATCTTTCACCAGATCGACCTCTTGATGATGCAGCTGCTGTGCCGTTTGAAAATTTGCAAGTTCTTTTGTTAGGTACATGCCTTCCGTGTGTTTGTGTGTGTGTGTGTGTGGGTGGGTGGTGGTGGGGGGGGGGGGGGGGGTGAGTAGATTTTGTTGTCTTTGCCATATAAAGAACCCAAGATTCAAGCATGATTCTGTTTAACTTTAGTACTGCACTAGTACTTCCTGCTTTTCAAATGGGACTGAAAACTGAAGACACTGTCCTAATATTGATTTTTTTTAACTTCACCAGGATCTAATGACATAGATGACTTTTCTTCAGTGGATTCACTTAACCTGTTCCCAAGTTTAAGGGTGAGCTGGTTTCAGTGAACTACTCTTGTTGTTTGGAATCTTGTTGCTGATCTCTAATTTTTTGAAGGATGTCAGGCTTTCTGATAATCCTATAGCTGATCCTTCCAAGGGTGGTGCTCCTCGTTTTGAGCTTGTTGCTCGACTTGGAAAAGTTGGAATACTAAATGGCAGTGAGGTTTATGCCAACTCCCCGGATGTTTTTTTAGAATGTACAATACGCTGTACAGATATATAACATCCTTAATCCTTCTTGCCATGTCTAGATAAGCCCACGTGAACGGAGGGAATCTGAAATACGGTGAGTTGATCTTCTGTATCTGTAAATCATTCCAACTAGTATATGACCATACAGGTTTCTTTGTGGTATGGCCAGTCAGGATATCAGATCGTATTAATGGAAGTTTTCAAATGTTTTTTTCCTCTACCTGAACTGCAAAGTTTTCTTCTGGTTCTCTGAGGAAACGTGTTATGAACCTTAGTTCATATCGGGGATAGAGAGGATAACCATTGCCAAGAGGAAGGCCTGGCAAAGTCGGCGTGGAGGGAGACTAGAATATTTGGGGTGACTGGATTGTTTGTTGTTCATTGCTTTATTCAATCTCAACTGGTTACAGGGTATAAATAGAGGAGCTCAGCCCCTAGATGCCCAGCCCTGGCTCCTTGTTTCTCTCCCCAACATTAACTCAAATCTCTCATTAACTCTAATCTATTCCCCAGACTCTAATTGCCATTGATTACAGCCGGCTCCCCCTAGGATACCATCCTGGCTGCATGCAGCCGGTCGCCGGCTGCCCCACATGACATCTCTCCCCCCCTTGACGAGCAGCTCGTCCTCGAGCTGGAAGCTTGGATAGCGGTCGATGAAGTTGACAATGTCCTCCTGGATCCCATGGGAAGAGCCCAACAGCTAGCTTCAGCAGTATGCTGGGCCTGTCCAGCGACACCAAAACAGGTGACAGAACAGAGGAGACGGCTGGTGCTGGTGGCGGTGCCATATCCAACGCATCAAGCCTGGAGGATTTTGGTGAACCTCTGCCGCTTGTTGGCACAACCATACCCGTCGGGAGCGCCGGCTGGACATTGTGTGTTGCGGCGACACCTAATGATGTGGTGGATGGGATTGTTGAAGGCGCAGGGTTGATCGCTGCCCGCATCTTCCTTGTGTGCCTTACCAGGAACCCTCTCGCTGCCGCCTGTAGCCGCACCGCTGCTTGGAGTTCATGCTCTGACTTCTCCAAGTGAGCACGGTAGCGGTTGAACATCACGACGAAGCGATCCATCTCCTCTGCGAGACGGCGAGTCCCCTCAACGAGGGCAGTGATTGGCTCATCACTTGATGGTGATGGATGACAGACAGCAGAAGCCATAGGAAAGGATCCCTGACTCATGACATGGAGGCGGTGGAAGTCGTTGGTGAGGCTGGGGCGGATGGCGTGGTGACTGCTGGGTTTGGCGACGGAGCAGAGGTGGAAGAGGAGCGCCTGGAAGCATATCGGGGATAGAGAGGATAACCATTGCCAAGAGGAAGGCCGGGCAAAGTCGGCGTGGAGGGAGACTAGAATATTTGGGGTGACTGGATTGTTTGTTGTTCATTGCTTTATTCAATCTCAACTGGTTACAGGGTATAAATAGAGGAGCTCAGCCCCCCAGCCCTGGCTCCTTGTTTCTCTCCCCAACATTAACTCAAATCTCTCATTAACTCTAATCTATTCCCCAGACTCTAATTACCATTGATTACAGCTGGCACCCCCTAGGGTACCGTCCTGGCTGCATGCAGCCGGTCCCCGGCTGCCCCACATGACAAAATGCTACTACAGTCTTTCGTTTTTTTAATAAAAAAACACCCTTCAATTGCCTTTCTTGAAGTCACACTGCAATTCTGATACAAGCAATGTCATTGTAGATATGTCCGGCTTGTTATGGGAAAAACAGAATCAAATGATTCAGAAGAGATCAAACAGCTGCACCCTAGGTAAGTTTGTGGCATTTATCACATTCTTATGTTTTTAAATTGTATATGCTGACACAATATGATCCAGAGAAGAAACAATCCATGATTTTGTGATATACCCCCTCCATCCAGTATTCACAGGCGCTTAAACAGTTTTCACCAAGACCGAATCATTATCTTGCATTAATCCTTTTCCTCGCAGCCGCAAAAACACTTTGGTTTCCAAACTGGCTGCTGGCCTGCATGCCGCACCATCCAATTGCAAGTGTGGTAATAATTAGGGGCAAAGCTTTGCAGTTGGAAACAAACGAGCGAGTACTAGTCCACACAATGCTGGCTGGGTAAATGAGTCACTGTAACTCCATGCGGAAAGAGTGAGTGCACGCGACGGGAAACTAGGCATGCAACAGCTACTGCGCCTGTGAATACTGGATGGAGGGAGTAATTCTTTTTAGGGGTGACCAGGTGGGCATTCAGTTTTTTGGTTTTGTTAATTCAGTTTTTGGAAATTTTGGCCCCTGACACTCGAAAAACAAACAAAGCAAAGAAATTTCGGTTTCTGAAATTTACAAAACCACAATAGTTCAATGAGACTTCTTGGTTTCCACTGATTTTTTCTTTCTCGAACAACGCAGGAGAGCTGCATGTCCTTTCATTAAGAAAGGAGAAACTTACAAAAACAGGATGGCTAGAAAAAACCTTCTCAACACACCCCACTCACACTACATATGCGCCACTGCAAAAAAGAAAATAAAACCTCGACCATAATCAACTTGTCATACTAGGCCACTAAGGGCTTGGAACAAGCGACCTCAGGATAAGCTCCTGAAGAGCAGAAGCACCGGCAAATCATACACCCTGAACTCTGTCTCCAGTGGATCAGTGTATCTTAAGCTAGCTGACCCCTGCCACACCTCCGATGCCTGCCTATTAGATATGAGAGGGATAGATCAGACTGAGCAGCACACAAGCTAGAGGGGGGGTGGGGTGGGTGGGAAGAGTAATACAGAAGAACAGAGGGAGGGAGAAACCTTCTGGAATGTGGGAATTGATTTTTGTGTTCACTGCATCGGTGAATGCTATCTCCATGGCACCACTTGTATTTCTTCTAGAGGGAGAACGAGAGAAGAATGAATGAGGGGGCTACAAGAGATAGGTGCCATCTGTTGCCGCCGTCAGACCACGGAGGGCAACAAATGGGCCTTGGCCTTCATGTTGAGGTGGCATCGACCTAGCTTTCTTCATCATTTATGTCGCAAGAAACTACAGCTGAGCTGAAAACTGAGGATATATGTTTCGTTTGGCTTCAGTGTTTGGTTTGTTTTTGCCACCCCTAATTTGTTGCTTAAATGGTCAAATTCAGTTATTGCACTGAAGTCCATCATTAGCCACGACATAACACATCCATTCAATATTCAATGAAATCAACAGCAATGATGCTGTGTATCATGATTCATGATAATTCAGTGACTGTCTCTAACCACGAGAGCTGCAGCTGGCATGAATAGCCTATGGGATATGCAATGCAGAATAATTAAGGGTTTTATGGCTAGCTTTCATCTATCAGTTTTATTCACTTCTGACATGTACTTGATAGTTGCATCACTAGTGGTAAGATTGTTAATCATACTTATAGAGGTAGAAAAAAAAATCTGATGCAGATTTGCTGAGCTGAAGTCCTTTCATGGTATTGAAGATGAGAAACCAACTTCAAGCACATCGGGGCCACAAAAGATGGCTTCTGGTCTTATGAGTACTGATCTTGAACTTTAATCTTGACAAGATTTACACAGTTGATGGATCAGCTGAAAGAACTGGGTTTTTGTACGTTGCATGCAGGTGTTACATTGAAATGTGTGGGGCCATCAATGGGTGAAAAGCAACCACTGACAAAGAAACTGCCTGCTACAACAACTGTGAGTACTTGTTGGTACTACATAGCTATCCTTATTTATCGGGTTGTTGTTTGCATTCTCCTGGGAGGTTTTAGTCGTATTTTGCAGTGCAATGACCGTGGGACATGATTTCCTGATTTTTATTCGAGCTATCTCTTAGCAACAACTGATATGTTAATTTGACTGCTGGGAACTAGTAAAAGTTGCGGTCCCTAGTAATTCATTAACTCTTGCTTGTTTCTTCCATGTATGTATCTAGATGAAATAATGTTCAGACTCCTATGTGTTACAGATTGGGAAGTTAAAATCTTTGTGCGAAAGCTTCTTTAAACTGAAGGACATAAAAGTGAGACTGTTTGTCGAAGAAGAGGTATGAATTGTAACTGTATCGTGTACAATTATTGTCTCGTATACCTATCGAAAAGATCTGGAGCTGTACCTTTCATGCATAAAGTCGTGTATGATGATTACTGCATATACTGGAACAGGGATGCCCTCTACCACAACTTCTTGAGGAGGACACGGCCTCTCTCATGGAGCTTGGAATTGGCTCGGGCGCGACCATTGTTGTGGACGAAGAGAGTTAGCCAGTCGTCTTCAGAGAAGTCAGGCAACTATATGCCGCAAACTACACTTCAGCTGTTATTAGTCTTTGAAGAGAGAGGAGAGAGCTGACGATGATCTTCGTTGTCCTGTATATTTCTTTGTGGAAATGTGCACTTGATGAATATTGTTGTGGGGTTGGGCTGCAAAATGGATCAGCATAGTAACAACATTGTGAAGACGGTTATTTGTGTTTGACAAGTTCAATTTTCTTTTGTTTTCGTCATTGTAGGGAACTGCATCAAAAAATTTAGATTATATATAAAAAAAGATTTGAATGCATGAGGAAACTATAATTCAAGGTTTCCAATACAAAATCGTTAAAAAATTTTAATATAGAAAACTATTAGAGAGAAAAATAAATCAAGGTTATTACTTATTTTGTTAACTCGCTAACCTTATTAATTTAACAAGTTAATTATAGGAAACACCTAAAATTGTTCTAACCAATGTATTTATCGACAACGAGGTAATCCTAAGCCCAGCCTCCGTGTTTCAGCAGTGTCTTCTCAATAACTGTTGCTTAATAAAAAATCAAAACCATTGATGAACAAGGAGTACAAAGTCGTCATCTGTTTGAAAAGTTACACGTGTCGCCCGTTAGTTGTCCAGGAAGGATGGCCGGTGTGGGGTGGTGGTGCCCAAAGTCCGAGGCAAATTTTTTATTTGTTTTTGTTTAACCAGAGGCTGAATTAGTTTGGCTGCAGCTGCAGGATCCATCTGACGTTGCTTTGCCCGCAACTTTTGCTTGCCACGACGGAGGCCAGATCCAGCTCCTGGGCGTGTCCGTCCTCCTCCATTCCGGTGCTCTCATCCTTCCATCTCCCGCCCGGGCCCGTCCCTCGTCGGAGCACGAGCACCAAAGGTCCCCGGACCGCGTTCACCTCTGCTCTTCTTTTCTTCTCCTGTTCACCCCTCGTGCAGTATCTGGGCGACCACCGCTGCCGCCCTACGCCAGGTGCCCAGGTCTTCGTAATCTTCGGGTCCTTCGCCGGCGAGGCGACGAGCACCCACCACGTATGCGAGAGGGGATGCCCCGGGCTTAATTGAATGGGCTCTCTTCTCACCAGGACTGGCGTCCTGCCATGGCTCCAGGCCAAGATTGTTGATCCCGTGCTGCAGGTCATCAGAAGGTAGGGACTCCCACTCCCATCTGCTGCACTTCGTCTCCCAATTGCTTCATTTCAGTCATAATAATAGTTATTAATGCATCCGGCAGAGGAGCATTTCATGTGTTTGTCCAACTGCCTATTTTCTTCGTTAAATAATAGGGTGTATCGGTATCTACTATTAGCACCCGTTCAGCTTTAGATACTTAGATAGCTTATTGAGGACTTGAGGTCTCAAACAATCTCTGTTGATTTTGGCATTCATCATGGAAGTACCCTGATTCTTTGCATGCATGTCTTCTCCATCTGCCTCTTGAATGAGGTTGTTGACAACCTTCTGTTGGAATGCTGTGTAGGGGAGCAGAACCCAAGCAACTGGCCTTCTCTGCTGCCCTTGGTGTCACGATTGGGATCTTTCCAATATGTGGTAAGGAGCTCCCTAGTATATGCATTTCATTGTCCCACTTTCTTATCATGCAACTCATGACCCACCTTTTCTGTTCTTCTTTTTTTAGAAGGCATGATTCATTCTTACTCTGTCAAAGTTTCCAGTGACTCGTGTTGGTATTCTGTCAAATGACTTCTGGTTCTTAATTCATCCTTACCATCATGTTATTGGTTGTAACCAGTGTGGGAGATTGGGAGGACAAAAAGAACCCCCCTTTTTTTATCTGGCACACCTATATGTACAAACATAAATTAAATCGACTCTAAAAGTTTCCCAAAATTTCAATGGTAGTCCTGCTCAATCATGCCTGCAAACCAATCTGGCAGTCATGCTTAATCACCCTGCATTATATCTATGTCGCTGTGTAACGGGAAACAGTAACCATTATATCAAATTATCAATTGGCTATCCAGCCATGTTCCTCAAAGCATCATCACTTATCCTTGAGCATTTTGTGATTCCAGGGACCACTGTTATTCTTGGTGCTGTTGCTGTAGCAATTTTGGGAAGTCGTTGCAATGCTGTTACTGTTATGGTTCTAAATTTGGCCGCCACTCCAATTGAGCTAAGGTACACACAGTCAATCTCCTGGTGGCCAAAGCCATACCTGATTGCCTATCAAGGTCTCAAGTCTCTGTGAGGTCATTGCATAGATCAAGCTTGGATTCTAGTAGTATGCTAGTGACTGTCACACCGCTGAGCTCTATTGACTCTAATTCTACCCTGCGTCAGTGATCTACTTTATTTTGCTTTACATTTCAACTGAGACATACTTTTGATATGAATAACCAACTGTACAACAGTGGTGCAGGCTTCTAATCCATCATGTTTTTAATTCATTCGTAGCTACCTGATGAATTTCTCAGTTCACCAGATTCTTTCTTTCTGGTTTCAATATGTTTGGCTCTGCTAATTGCTTATCCCTTTTTCTGCAGCTTGATCATCCCTTTTTTGCGTTTGGGGGAAACCATTACTGGCAGTGGGCACTTCCCCTTGACAGCCGACGCATTGAAGAATGTTCTCACTGGTCATGCATCAAAGGATGTGCTACTGAGCATTGTCCATGCGGTTAGTGAATAACCTTTCCGCAATCAGTCCTGCTCATTCGTAGGATAGGAGCACTATTTTATTCTTGCTTTGCTGCGACATTGACATAAGACTACTGCTATTGTCGACAACAGATGCTGGGTTGGCTTATTGCTGCACCATTTGTACTGGCTGTGCTGTACGCTGTTTCGTTCCCTTGTTTCAAGGTCCTGGTCAACAGGTTTGGTGGCATTCCTTCGAGCCCTAGGACCCCAATCAAGGCGGTGTAATTAGTGTGGTATGCCGAATGCTCCTGAAATTGTGTACACCAAATTCTTTGTGATGCCGTTGGGCTGAGATGGGTTCCGGCATCATGTTGCTCGGCCATCCCAGGCACTGCCAAATAAATACGACTTGAGAGGCATGTGTCCTCTGTAATTCTGTATGCTGGCTTGGTAAATGGTAATCATATAGTGAGATGTGTATTTATGAATTTACAAAGTCTTGATAAATAAAGCTAGGAAGCACAAGGGCACGGACCACTGTGCCATTCTTCCCGCTGTACAGCCTGGGCTGTGTTGCTGAATCCTGAATCTCTGTAGGCACTGTACATGCTTGCAGGAATTCAGAGCCAGCTGTTTGAAATTTGAATCATAGGTTTTCAGTGGCAAGATAACCTAGTGCTTAAGAATCCTACTAAAATGTACTCCCCGTGTTCCAAGTTATAAGATATTTTGTTTTTTCTAGATACATTATGTTATTATATATCTAGATATAGTATGTATCTAAGCGTATAGCAAAAACTATACATCTAAAAAAGCTAAAACGTCTTATAATTTGAAATTGAGGGAGTATGTTATATTGGTGAATACACATTTAAGCTATTTAAAGTGTTCATTTTAGTTAAACAATAAAACAAAAATGCTCCCAATTTAGAAAATTATACCTTTCCAAAATGCTTTAGAAGTTGTAATATGGATGCCCCACTCTTATATTTGCATCACACTGCAAATAACCTGCCATAAGCATTTACTTGTCATATAGGTGTCACCAAATCCGATTCCTACAACTAATTTGCCAAAAAGAGTGGAGGTACCTAATAAAAACCACTCAACTCTCACATCAAAATAATAAGGGGAGAAATACGGCCATATGTGATACAACTTCTTGAAATGTTTTTAATGATACAATATCAATTCAAAAAAATGTCATATGTCCTTATTTTCCCCCATCAGGTTTTTTAAAGAGGATATTCAAGACATATAATATGTTACTCTTCTATTTTTCCCCGAAGGGTTTTTTTAAAGGATATCAAAGATATACATTATTCCTCATATTTTTCCCATTGGTCTTTTTGGGAGGTTATTCCCATTATGATCCACAGATCATATTATTGTTCTCGAAAGTCGTTTATGAATGTTTCCTCACGTGGTCTTCTCGTATGAATTTATAATGAGACAATAACAAATATATTTTGTAATATTTTCTCTTGATTTTTCCATTATGTTTTATAGGAGGTTTAACATCATATCAACATTTTTTTTTGAAAAGTTTTGTGCGAGTTTTGATATTATATGTTGTATCTCCAATTTTTCCCCACGGGAGTTTTTAAATGAGATACCAATGACATAGTGACTTACAAATCACATCGACTGTTCTTTAAACTTGCTTATGGTCTTTGTTTTCACAAAAGGGTACCATATGAGTTTAAATTGAGCAATAATACAATATATATGCTATATTGTTTTCTCTTTATTTTTCTCATTGTATTTATGAGTTTAAAGGGCATATCCATACGCTCCTCGGGTTTTTCCTATGGGGTTTTTAGAGGAATATTCAACGCCTTGATCTCAAGGAAGACCGGTCAGGGGGTGTTGTGAAACAAGTGCCTCTCCAAATACACCTCATGAAGATGCCACTCCAAATAGATACATCTTCAGGAGTGATCTCATCAAGACCTGAATAGGCATTAGCAACTATCTTATACAATTAATATGGCCACCAAAGGGACAAGACACCCTTTCACAACACCACTTCACCATGTACATATTCATTCATCAGATCAATGCAAAACACAATTTCTACCAATTCTATTATTTCATTCATATTCATACTCTAACACAATGGAATCACTAATGTTGAACTGATAGATCAGTTACTACTAGACATGGTACTAAATAGCGGTCATAGCGGACACTATAGCGGTAGTGGTCACTTACCGCTAACGTAATAGACTAGATTTAGCAGGTTGGAACTTAGCGACGCTATTTGAGGTAGCGGGCCGCTTAGCGGTCTACAATCCTTTGTAACAGCCACAATAGTGTAATATAGTATGCAACAAATAACCCTATAGCCCACCTTGACCATATTTCTTTGTAAACTCTTATGTGATGACTTATATATAGTGTGTGATACATTATGTTTGTTTTCTTAATTTAAGTATGTGAGACATCCGTTCTTTAAGTATAGTTATTTTTTATTTATACTTATTATTCATGATATATATAAACTTGAATTTACGTGTGATTATGAGGTGCCGACATTAGAACTTATAGCACCCGCTAGCCATCCGCAATCCGCTACCTTAACACTAATCCGGTACCAGCTACCCGAGCTGAATTGCCTTGTATCTTTGAAACACCATGGATCAAGTCAATAAGATCGATTAACGAAGCAAATTAAAAGTGGATCTAAACAAGGTCTTATTTAATTAGAATTATGAATAGCTTCTGCACTAGCACAAGACTGAGGTTGAAACCGGTGGATCACTTACTACCGGAGCTGAACTGCCTCGTTTCATTGAAACACCATTGATCAAGTCATCAAGATCGATTAACCAAAGCAAAAGTAAAGAATCGACACCACTGTGTATGACAGTCTTGTACTAGATGGCACGTGCCATGAACCGAACAACCTAAAACAACCATGTGCAAACAACCAACACAAAGGAAGTGACACTGACACGGTGACACCCACTCACCAATGTATCAAAGCCACGCGACAAACGCAAGTCCAGGTATCTCGGGTCAGTGAACTCACAAGCTGCTCCACTACGTTGTACACTCCTAGAAAGAAGCTGCATATAACAAGATGGCCGGAAACCAGCGAGCCCAGAGGCTTGCATTGCACCGGTCGGGAATGTCCCTGTTTACGGTCGGTCGTTAGCCTTTGGCACTCCAAACGCTGGCTACTTCAGTGGTGCGGCGGTGCCGGCAACGGCGACCCGGCGTGTGGCTTCGTCGGGCACTGGTAGCACTTGGCGAAGAGCCCGAACGTGTCGATCTGCTTGATGAAGTTGGTCACGCTGGCCCAGCCGCCGAGGCCGAAGCCGACCACCAGCACCCACGCCACCACGAACGCGTTCAGCACGAACATCCCCGACCAGCTCGGCAGGAAGGACGGCGGCTTCTCCGCTGCATTCTGTTGCATTGCATCCAAGAAGCGATGAAAAGTTAGCATCCACCCGGCAAAAACGACGAATTAGCTAGCTAGACACTAGGCAGATGGACATGGCGGCGGGGCACGCTTACCAATCTGGCGGACGCGGAGCGGTACGTGAGCATGTGGGCGAGGGCGGGGATGATGTAGACGGTGAAGCTGACGAGGAGCGCGCCGACGGCGGAGTTGATGGGCCCGAAGAAGGGGAAGATGATGGCGAGGAACCAGACGGGGACGACGATGGGGAGGCGGACCAGCGCGCGGAGGAAGACGCTCGACGTCTCGTGCATGCCCACCGCCTTCTCCCACACGAAGTAGAGCGGGGTGCAGGCGAACCCGAACGTGATGAACTGGTGGATCAGCATCAGCACCACCGCTGCGTCCCGCCACGGCGTCCGCGGCAGCAGCGAGAAGGCGTTGGAGTGCGTCAGCAGCTGGTCGCCGAATGCCCAGTACATGGCCGCCGCCGACGGCAGCGTCAGCGTGAACACGTACAGCGTCGCCAGCAGGTAGATGTACTTGAACTTGCGAGGCTTCCACATCGCGTGCATGATCTCCCTGAGAAAGAAAGAAATTTTTTACATCCGCATGCATCAGAGAGCAACATGCATGCTCTGTGCTGTGGCAAAAACAGTTTTCTAAAGCCGCAAGTACTCGATTCATCCATTATACAAAGATATCAGAAAATGATCTGGTAGCATATAAAGTGAGAATCGGCACTTGGAATTAACGTACTAGACGGCCTTTTCCACACATGCGTGCAAATAATTTATGGACGACTTTTACGTTGATTGAACGATAAGCCATCAAGTTGGGGAAAAAGGCAGTGCTTCTCCTAGTCAGTATATTTTGAAAGAAAGAACGGAGACATGAAGAATCTCTCCAACTATAACAACATCATTGAGCTGGATACGTGGCGCCTCCAGTCAAATTCGCAGTGGGGGCCCGACAAACACAAACATGGCCAAATGAAGCAATTATCGACTAAACTAAACACCTAACATTCACAAGTGATGGATGCTATCATACTACACTAATGGAAACTGTCATATCACTCTGAAAGCAAAGAGAGATTATATATGGCCGCCTGATCGAATGGAGTTGCTTCAGGCAAAGCAGGATGGTTACAGACAGACAGACAGGGTCAGGGACTCAGGGTAGATCGGCAGACAAGCAGGCATTTACATTCCAAGTTTGGGGTTAAATTGTCAGAGTAGATCATTGAGACTTCCTCTCCACTAACCAAAGGTTATCACCAATAAAGGATAGATGAGAATCATGAGGTACTGTATTGTCGCAATCCGATACAGACCTTACCACCCTCGCATGGGGGGCAAAAGGACGGAATTAGTTCAGTTGATGTGAACTCCGCACTATCTGAATTCAAACCAGTCCACATCGCCCAGCTTCTGGAAATAACAGTACGTTGCTTACCACTACAGAAAGCAGCTGAGAATTTTTAAGGTAAAAGGACTCCATAAGAACCGGACAATTCATCAACAGCGTGTATAAACGCAGACTAGCTATCAAATTTTGCTGTAATCATCACGCTGGCAAAGGTCATCATAGCAGGTAGTGTCATACTAAGCGCACGTAATGAGCGAAACGGGAATAAAGGATTGTTCACTAGTAGGGATATTGAAATGCATGGTGGATGGTTACTTAGCATTAGACCTTGGGTAAAGAGGGGAATGTAGGGGTTGATCACAAGAGCTTAGCCTTAGTGGGCATGCTGCATTTCTGTCTGACCAATTGTCTGAAGATAGTAAAGTAAAGGTGCCTTCCACCAACCGTGAATCTTTTTCTACTACGCCTACTTGGGATTCTGCTTTGATTCATCTACCAGAATTGTTTTTTCCCCCCCTACTGACTATCATCCCAGCACTAGAAAATACTGCCTATACTGGTGAAGCGTCAGGTAACAACGAAGACTGTAATGGTTGCCGCATTCAGATTACATACAGCAGAGTCGTTTGAGTACTTACACAGTGATGGCGTGGCCACCGAAAGTGTAGAGGATGTTGGTGGCGCCGGTGAAGTAGGGCACGAGCTTGTTGGGGCCCGAGTGGGTGACGCCGTCGACCTGTCCGTAGTCCGTCCGGCGCGCCGACACGCGGAGGACAATCACTCACTGTTAGCTAGCTCATCACGGCCGTGCTGGCTGGCAAATGATTGGCGCCATGAATGAGCTAGCGACGGGGATCGGTGGCTCACCTGGCCGTGGACGGCCGCGGCGATGGTGAGGTACCAGGCGGTGTAGGTGGTCATGCCGAGGCCGAGGAAGGACCAGACGCGGTAGTTGTGGAAGGAGGGGATGAAGACGGTGGTGGCGCAGCACGCGCCGAAGATGTACGTCCACGTCCGCTTGTCCAGCCGGTCGTTGATGTAGTAGATGTTGCTGCGTGTGCCATGCCGTGAGTTCCATCGGTTCGGTTCATCCGTCCGTCAGAGACACGTTTGCACTAACTAGTGCTATGTATATTGACAGAGATGCACGGGAGAAGAAATCTGTTGACTGACCTTGCGCAGGCGATCAGCTGGATGACCGTGCCGAAGAGCAGGAACGTGCAGTTGAACGCGAGCCCGGCGGCCTTCCAGTACGGGCCCAGGAGCCCGTCCAGAACTTCGAACCACTGGTCAACGGCAGGGGAAAAAATTAATAAAATCAGTTCTTTGTTCAGTTGACAGTTGGATACTGGATGCGTGCACTGGAGTAATGTAAACAGGTGCATGCCGATGGCGTTGTCGTTTTGCTTATTGTTCAGACTACAGAGGGAGAAAAAAAATGGATTAGCAAAGCGGCTTTCCGCTGGACAAGCAACACTACTCATCACTCTCTGCCCGGAAATTCCACAGCACATCATCGATGGCACGGCGTGAGTGCGTGACCGACCATGGCCAGCGGATCCAATTCCCCCCCAGCCCACCCGCGCAAAAGCGGCAGGCGGGCAGGCGATGGACTCACGAAGGCACACACAGAAACCATGTGCCGGAGAAGCCGGCGAGAAGACGAAACGGAACTGAAAGCCTGAAACGGTTGCGGAGACGATGGGCGAGTGGAGTGCGGCGTGCGCGTGCGTGGGCTGGGCGGCCGGGGAGGGAGAGGGAGACCGAGACGGCGAGAAGACCGACCGACCTGGATGACGTGGTTCTTGAAGCTGACGCCTTCCTTCTCCTTGCGGGCGCGGTACTCGACGTAGAGGACGCTGATGAGGTAGGCGGTCCAGCTGCCCATGAGGCCGTAGAAGACCTGCAGCAGCACGCCGGAGAGCATGCCCAGCTGCGAGAACGAGTAGGGCAGCGTCAGCAGCACCTGCGCCACCTGCGAACGCACGAACGCCAAGAACACACACACACCGGCGAGCGGCGATCCTGTAAGCACCGCGTGGGCGGGCGCGATCCATGCAACGTCGTCGGTCTTAGTGGCAAACCGGCCGCAGCGAGCGTACGTACCTGGTTGGAGGCGCAGCTGAACCAGGCGTCCCAGACGGAGCCGCCGTGCCAGAGCAGGCTCTTCACGGTGAACTTGCCGTCGTGCCGCTGCTGCTCAGCGTCGTCGTCGCCGACGCCCATGGCGCGCACCTCCCCGGCGTCCTTGCCGTTGGCGACGTCCGCCACGATGGCGTCCTCCGCCTGCTCGCCCGGCACCATCGTCCCTCGCGTCGCGGCCCTCGCTTCGTTCCCCACCTAGCCGCGTACTGCTGCTGATCAGGCGCGACGGAACCCGAAGCGCCGGAAGCACGTTTGTTTTGCTGCAGAAAAACACAAGGAGCAGAGACCGGGAAGGAAGCGGAACGACGCGCGCCCAGCTTGTCGCGGAGCTGGGGAAGTAAATAGCGGGAGGGAGGGACGTTGGCTGGCGACTGCTGCGCAACGCGCCGGCGAAATTTACTGCACTGCGGAAGCGTGGATGGATGGAAAAAGAAGGCACGCCCCGCCCCGGTGCTTTCTTGCAGGCAGGCAGGCGGCGCGGGAAGAAGAGCAGCGCCGGAGCTGCAGAACTCGCACAGAGACACAGAGGGGAGCACGGCAGTGACTCCGCCGCGCGCTTTGCAGGATCCCGGCTGGCAGTGGCAGTGGCAGCTCTCCCGCTCCGGCCTCTTTCTCGAAAGAGGCCGACCCGACGCGGTACGGTGCGTGTTTTGGATGACCTGACGCAGAGAATTTAGGTGCGAGAGGGAAGCACATGACACTGTTTTTATAGCGTTGGAGAATGGAGATCCACCGTCGCTGCCCCCACGCGGCCTCATTCCTGGGCTTCCCTGCTGGCCCCTGACATTCCTTCCATTTCCATCGCTTTTACTGTATTCTCTGTGGGCTGCCAGCCTGCCACATCTTTGTTCACCGGCTAGTCGGCTACTACTGCCCACTGGCGTGACCATAATTTGCCACCAACGTTCACCTAGGACTGCACACTTAAGGCTAATAATTTAGCCAGCTGGCTGCAGGCACTTGCCATGTTGTATACAACCAGTAATATAGCTAACTCATATTACGACTTAGCTATTTGGCTGGCTGCAGTTAAATTATAAGTATTTAATAATCATATTGCATACGATCTGATGTGATGTATATATTTGTGGATATACATATGTGCTCTTTAGAATATTCAAGAAACCACACGAAAAAAAGAATCAACGCGCGGCCGGCTGGGGCTGCTTGGGGAGGGCGGGCGCCGGCCGGGGCGGGCGCGCAACCTCCAATAGACGGGACGGCGAGGCGGCGCTTATGGCGGGAGAGGGTTCGGGGGGCGGCGAGAGCGACGAGAGGGAGCCAGAGATGTGGGCGACAAGCTGCTAGAGCTGCTCCTGGGCGGAGATCTCGCGTTGGGACGGTAGCCACGGAAATGGCGGGAGTGGGTGCAGCGGCCACGGCGGTGCCCGAGCGGTCTGGAGGGAGGGCACGGCGGCCACGGCGGTGGCCGAGCACGGCAGCTACGGGCGGGCGCCGGCGCGGCATCCACCACGGCCACGGCGGGAGGAGCATGGTTGATTTGGCTCTGAGGAAGATGGAGCGGAGCAGGGGTCGAGGAGGAGAGAGAAGGGGAAAAGAAACACTGGCTTTCCGCTCGCAACGGGCTGGAAGAAGGCGCTTTTTCCTCATGTCGTGTGCTGCAACCGGGTGAGAAGTTTAGCGTTTGCTCCTCATTCTCTCTCCTAACGTGGCTGTTTTTTTGATGATGTGGATCCTTTTCGCCGGCTGAAACATGCTTATTATACCTGCTCTAATAGCTTATATGATTTTAAAAAAATACAATAATCTAACATATTATTGTAGAAAATTGTATAGCCATAGAAACATAATAAATCATGGGAAAGTGTGTAAGGACTAACTTATCATTCCATCTCCTGCGTACTCAATAAAATATTCTATGAGTCAGCTCTTATAACACTGTTGGACCTGCCCTTAGATATCTCTTGGTCTTAGACTTAAGGTTTGGCTTGCTGGCCCGGTAGCGGGGATTACAGCATGCTGGCCCGCTGTGTGAGCCTTGCCAGTTTAGCTTTTATCATCATTTCCTAGCCAAAATTGTGTAAGCTTACTGTTTTTCTTTTAAAAGAACTCCTGGTAACTGAAATGAAATGAAGTCATACATGGAAAATATAGCAGCATCTTACTATTATGAAATTGGAGGTTTAAAATGATGCTCCAAGTTAATGGCCATGAGACATGTACGCAAAATAAAAAAATAAATTCTAAAAATTTATAAAACTAAGATCTTACATCAATTTGGTAGACTCTAAAATAATACATCACATATCAATTCTATTTTCTAACAAATTATTCACCTCTCCCATTATTTAGATCGGTGCAAGCTTCGTACGAGGTGTAAGATCTAACCGCGTCCGAAGCGTACATATAATGGCGTCGGTTATATGTACGCTTCGGATGTGGTTAGATCGGTGTAAGATCTTAGTCTCTAAAATAGCACATCATTCATTATTTATATCTTCTATAAAGAGACAAAGATTAGCTGCTGCACGTACGAGGTGCAAGCTTACACGCGAAGTCACGAAGCTGTAGATTATTACATCGGTTGTGCTCGCGCCCGGACGTCCGATGGGATTGATTCCCATTAAACGCCCCTCCGTCCGCACGGCCTCGCCCCCGCCCCCGCCCCCGCTTCCCGCACAGAAGAAGAAGAAAAGCACGGCCTCACCCCCCGCCCCTGCTTCCGCACAGAAGAAGAAGAAGAAGAAGAAGAAGAAGAAGAAGAAGAAGAAGAGGAGCACGGCCTCGCCTCCGCCCCCGCTTCCTCCGTCCCGACCCTCGTGCGCATGGGATCCGCCCCCTCTCCCGACCCCGCCGGCGCCCCCAGCACCATACAGTTGAAGCAAAAAATTGAAACAAAATCTCAAAACTAATGCAACATCAACCGAGACCTAATGCAACAAACGCAGAAAACCAATGCAACATGGTGAGAAGCTCAACCCAGAGAGCTCGCTAGAACCCTAGCTTACTGCAACAAACGGAGAAAACCAATGCAACACGATGAGAGCTCAACCCAGAGAGCTCACCGGAACCCCTAGCCTACTGCAACATCACCCAAGACCTGATGCAACAAATGGAGAAAACCAATGCAACACGGCGAGAGCTCAACCCAGAGAGCTCGCCGAAACCCTAACCTACTGCAACATCAACCGAGACCTAATGCAACAAACGAAGAAAAACCATTGCAACATGGTGAGAGCTCACACCATAAAACCTCGCCGGAACCCTTAGCCACCACCACATCCTTTAGATCCAGACGGAGGAGGAGTAGGGAAGGAGGAGGAGGAGGAGGAGGAGGAGGAGGAGGAGGAGGAGGCGAGCTCGGATCCGGAGGAGGAGGAGGAAGGGGATGGCTCAGATCCATGAAGGATCCACCTATCTCGCTGGAAACCACTGCCGTTGGGCTTCTCTCCGGTGGCTAGAGGTCACCAGAGCGAGGGGAGGGGAGCAGGGAAGGAGGGGACCGAGCAGCTCGCCAGAAAGCCGCCGGCGCCGCCCTCTCTCTCGGTGGCATGGAGGCCGCGGGGCGCATGGAGGGAGGGGAGGAAGGAAGGGGGGGCTCGCCGCCGGTGCAGCAGGAGGGCGTGCAGGGAGGAGCGGGCGCGGGCGCGGCTTTAGAGCAGCGCGCGTGCGAGCGGAGCGACAGAGAAAAGCGAGGAAGAAGAAGAAAGGGGAAGGCAGCGAATGGATAAGGCGGGGGAGGAGGCGAGCGAGTGGTGCGATCCGTCCGATGCGTCCGGACGTTTGAGTAGTAGCATTTCCGTTATTACATTGAAAGGTGTCATACTGTCGTCATGTGTCTGTTGGATGTGTTCATTGTCGTCAGTAATGTAGTTCTCGGGAAGTCCTTCATTCTTCCGTCAGCAATCAGCATGTTGTCCCTGTTGAAAGATTTGCAATGTTGTGTTTTATTGTTCAAAAAACAATAGTATGAACTTATTTTTTAAAAAATAATTTTCGAATTTGTTTTGGAACATCAATGCTGTGCGTTGCACAAAAACAAATTTAATGTCATAATAATTTTAGGATGAATGTGTTACAAAAATTCGATTTCCAAACATAGTGTTCGGAACATCAATATTACAAATTTAATTTGAATCGAACTGAATTCGCTTATGAACGTGTGTTGTATTGTTTAAAAAACAATAGTGTGAACTTATTTCCAAAAAAATAATTTTTGAACTTGTTTTGGAACACCGATAAATGGCTGTGGGTTGCAAAAAAAATTAATGTCATAATAATTTTAGCACAAACGTGTTACAAAAATTTGATTTTCAAACATGGTGTTCGAAACATCAATATTACAAATTTAATTTGAAACGAACTGAATTCACAGTGCCTGGATGAAACGAACTTAATTCGCACGGCACATGCACTTAGTCTGTACGTGATTGTTTTGT
Source organism: Saccharum spontaneum (assembly GCA_022457205.1). Classification (NCBI taxonomy): domain Eukaryota; kingdom Viridiplantae; phylum Streptophyta; class Magnoliopsida; order Poales; family Poaceae; genus Saccharum; species Saccharum spontaneum. The sequence continues at coordinate 37,745,131 of CM039612.1, forward strand.
TTTGGCGTGTCCGTTTAGTTGACTCTTGGAACTAAATAATTGGTGAGGAGGCTGCCCCTGTTCAATTGGAAAAAGTCTAATTGATCCCTTCAACTATTGGGGGTGGTCTACTTTATCCTCAAACTATGAAACGGTCTAATTTATCCCCTGAACTTTGCAAAACCGGCCAAATCACCCCCTCGAGCGGTTTTGGGCGGTGGTTTTGCTACAGTAACAGCGGTTTTGTCTTTTCCTTTTTTATTTATTTCGCCTGAATCTTTGAAAAATCATAGTAAATCACAGATAAATCATAAAATGGAAAATCTAGTTTTGTTGGACTCCACATGAGTAGATCTACATAGTGAACTTATAATATAGTATGCTTTAATACAAAGTTTTTATTGTATGAATTATTCAAATTAATTACAGAAAAAAAATAGATCAAAATTTACAGCAAAAACTTTGTACTAAAGCATGCTATATTATAAGTTCACTGTGTAGATCTACTCATGTGGAGTCCAACAAAATTGAATTTTCCATTTTATGATTTTTCTGTGATTTACTATGTTTTTTTAAAGATTCAGACGAAATAAATAAAAAAGGAAAAAGGCAAAACAACTGTTACTGTAGCAAAACCGTTGTTACTGTAGCAAACCACCGCCCAAAACCGCTCGAGGGGGTGATTTGGCCGGTTTTGCAAAGTTCAGGGAGTAAATTAGACCGTTTTATAGTTTGAGGTAGAGTAGACACCGCCTAATAATTGGGTGTCAAGTAGATTTTTTCCCTGTTCAATTGCGGACTCTATTCCGTTGTGGATTTGCAGCGCCGACGCGAGATCTCTTCGAAACAATAGTAATTTTGGCGCCGACGCGAGATCTCTTCGAACTAATTTAATTTTGGCAAGCGGAGCGATATAGCGGGTGTACGACGATAACAATAGTAATTTTTTAGGTGTAGATAGATAGAATACAAGGGAAGTGTGGACAGTGTGGCAACCAAAGCACTTCTGATTTTGACTTAAAGCTAAAAGAGCGCTGGACAGTGTGGCAACCAAAACACTTCCGAATTTTGGCGCCTCGCACGTGTACCAAGATTCGTGCTCAGCGCTGGTGGCTGCAACGAGTAAGAAAAAATCATGCTTTTTTAAAAATTATTTACGTAGTGTCGTCTAGGTCCACCAAATTAGAAAATGTAATTTATACATTCCTGCTAGTGTCATCGAGTCCAAATAGATCCAAATCCGCTCATGCGATATGCTTGGCTATGCGTTGATGTGGATTGATATGTAGAGTTCACATGCAAGGTAGGGATGGCAATGATTTTTGTAACCGATGGGTATCATCAGGGCAAAACTAGAATGATTTGAGCAACAGGGGGGTCGTTTATTAGTCAATGGCGATGATAATCACACGTGATAAAATATGCGTGCACGTGCATATATATATTGAGTTGGCAAAAGTATATATATATATATATATATATATATATATATATATATATATATATATATATATATATATATATATATATATATATATATATATATATATATATATAAACTTATTCTGTAGCCATTTTGAGTTACGATAATTGCTATGCTAATTTACGAGATTATAGTAACTCCTTACTATGTGATTTACTATAACATTATGGTAAATATCCCCATGTGTTATAGTAATTCAACTATCATAAATATAGTATATAAAATTATCGTAAATAGAGGTGGCTACAAAATAAGTTATTTTGTAGCTAGCTATAGAGAGGAGTATATATATATATATATAATAACCAAATTAATATTTGTTTTGTGATACAAAAGAAAGCTAAAAGTATTAAATGACACTGAAAATTATAGAGAGAGGGAGAAAAAACATACTAGCCCTAAGTCTCTAATCACCACCTGACTAATATAATTAATTCATAAGAAAAAAAGGCATTGTAATAACAGGAATAAAAGAGAGGAGAAGATAAAACAAAGATAATCCTAAACCATATAGTTAGATGCCATTGGAGATTAATAGAGAGGGAGGAATAACAAGACAAGCACTAATTAACATTATTAATTAGCTACGTGTATTGTGAAGACCAACTAGGATGTTGTGTAGAAAAAAAATAACAATAATATCAATAATGACAACAAGTAGAGGGAGAAAATTCGTTAGAATTGAGTCAACTTAAATAGAAGACTATTATGTATATAAATTGTGAGCTTAAGAAAGGTAGAAGGTAAACCACCCTTCCCCTCATGCTCGTCCTAAGCTACGTGGTGTCGCGATGCACACGGGCATGACTGGTTAGCTAGCTAGACCGTCACATGAGTGGTGTGACGCTAGCTACGATTTTGTATGTCGGGAAGAGTGAGGTGGGAGTAAGAGATTGCTGAGTGGGGGAGAAAATGATGAAGAAGCGAAGTCGAATAGGGAGAAATTTTGTCTCTTTTTTTATAATAATAACACTCGAAAGAGTGCCTCAAATCCGATATATCTAAAGAAAAATAAAGGCTAATATAAAAGATAGACAACAAGACATAAAACGACTTTAAATAATAATACAACATAGACCAAATCAATTGTCTTCTATATAAACTAAAATTAAGATTGTGTCAAATTAAGTCACCCATCAATGGTGGTCCATGTCAATGAATGAGCTGTCCGATACATTGTGCGGCATGACCAAAATCACCTTAAGTCTTGTGATGACAAGCTTGTGTACCTCGTGTCCCAAATTCAGGAACATGTACCTTCCATTATGGAGTACTACATTTCTAGTCACCTTTTACGGTGTAGCGCACCATGGATATATATTAGACGCATTGCACGGCTACACATGATCCACGAATCGAAACGCATTGCGCGCGGTGGTGAGCCGGACCTGAAGCACCCCACACGAGAATGACTTTTGAGCGTGATGCTTCGCAATCTCGCATGGGCCACACGGGAAGGTTTCGGGCGAAGACTCAACAAGAGCTAGCCTGCTTCGGTGGAAAGCACTGAGAGCGGCACTCGAGCTAGGCTTTGGATTCGAATTTCCGAAAGGCTACACACGGATAGATTAGACGGAAAGATACCGGCGAACATCATCATAATAATGCCTGATTAGACATGTGGCTAAGATCTGTCCTCTAGTGACACCTTACTAGTGTGTGTATATTTAGTGACCACGCACAGAGTGGACTGAGAAAATGCAGCCTCATTCAGGCATGTCGTTACATGCATGCAAGAACTGCGCAAAAATGTTCGCAAAAAAAAAAAAGCATAGGCTACGCCTATATAGCCAAATAAAAGAAGCATTGTTCGTAGATTCTAGCCTTTGTGATATGGCCCAGATCCTGCCTAAATTCCACTCAGGCTTATCAGAGCCTTTCGACGGAATCGGTTCCAGATAGGAGCAGTAGACGACGTCTGGCAACACTTTCGCCATCCTCCTGACGGAAAGCGACGTGCAAATATGACCATCGTGTAATGGCTATGTTTTGTCTACGCAAGTAGCTTCCACGATCGGAGCCATAGGCATATATCCCCCCTTGAACGCATATAATGTCTGCATTTTTTTCCTTTAAAAAAGCTTAATGTCCATGATGAGCTAAGACGTGTTCCCTCCGCTCAGGAACGATAAGCTTATTTTGACTGAAGAAATGTCATTCAAATATATAGATTTTGACATAAATATTTTCTTGCAATATGTTGTTGATTGCTAAAAAACATCAAAATCATCATCTCGGAGGCATTTGAATACAACTTTTCTTAGAGGCCGTTTGGATCCTTTTATTTTGAAGGAATTGGAATCTACTCGAGAGATTAGGCTATTTGGCTTGAAATTTGACATTCCGTAATTTTTCAAAGTTTACATATAAGCCTATCTCAAATTCATAGGGTGGGAGACGGAAATTGATTCTATAGATCACTATGCTCTGTTTCTACTCTTCAACTTATAACACGCTCTTCAACTCGCTTCCCAACAGTAGAAATGCAACATAAAAGTATCTCCCTTGTATGGTTAACAATAATATACAAATATATTTCATATAGAATCATATTAGCTTAATTAATTTGTACCTAAATTAAAATTATTAAAATGTACTCAATTCCGAGGATCCAAATGGGCTTAGAGAAAAGCTTTCCCCGCTTATTATGCAACAAAGCGGTAGGTTCAAAGTGTATTCTAGGTGCACCCACCATAACTAGACTAAACCATAGTAACATTAACTCCCGAGCACTTCGAATACAAATCTGTATCGATGTATGTTTTATGCCCTAAGCTTGCATATAATATGACTACTTGTTTATCAAAAATTATAAAATTTCACTTTTCCTTGGCCAAAATATGATTGTCGTCATTTCTAGATGGAGAGAGTAAATAGGTTTATGAATAGTTGAAGATCATCCATCACTCACATCAGGGCATCAAACCATCAAGAACAGCAGAGACTTGAGAGACAACATTTGTGTCTCCAATATTGTCCACACATAGCCTATTGATTTTACAAGGATAAACATGAACAATAAATCTATTCCTAATCCTTGGTCAACCATGAAAAGATTCTAAAATACTTTGTAACATAGTGTATAATGTTGTTTATGATCACTCTATAGAATTTAAATGTAGAACACAATCTGTATGGCGAAAAGTGACATGAGATGAATAGCCAAGGGTATGTAATAAAATGAAAATTTGATGATGACCATTTGGTAGCATTATTGGAATTATTAGCACAAAGACATATAAAACATCAAGTAATCTTTCCTTTTTGCAGATTTTTCTGTATATATATACATGAGCCAGATCTTGGGAGTAGCCAGTGGAAAAACAACTTTTCCATCTCAGTTCAAAACTAGCTTTGCCACTTATAGTTATAAGTCTTTTTTTTTGCAGAGTGTGCTCACAAAGAGGAGCACCTTATAGTTATCAGTCTTGATGATGTATTCAAGAAGCACAAGAAGCAATCATACACGCTATGGATTGGATCTATACATGGACCAAAATATAATATCGTTTGAGAATCTTAGTGGGCCTTTATTTTTTCTAGAACACGACTTCACGTGTATTTCATTAAGAATAAAGTAGCACATTACATTCTTGAGCTATCCGAGAGCGAGTTACCAGGATAGATCAAGGCACAAGAAGGACAATAGAAGTTTATTAGCAAAGCGTGTATATAAGGGAGCGGGGCTATGGGTGAGATATAGTTCGGCCTTTTGTGTTGATCGATGACGAACCTGAGGCAGACGGACGAAGCGGGTGCATGCAAGATTGCTATCCGGACGTGAGGATAAACACCTACTTCCACTACATCGACGAGCACAATGTTGGATTAGACTACTACAACTCTTCTTCCATTGTGCTACGTGTCTAGTGATAACAATTTATGATCTCTTATTCGCATGATATTTTAGTTGAACGTGGTAAAATTTTGTTCTAGCATAGCATACTCATTCCCCCTAAAACATGTCCTTCTATGGCCATCGAGAGAAATTAAAGATACCAATAAACATTTCTATTACTAAGTAGATGATCCTCTAGGTTCTATATATGTTCATCCTCATGAAAATGCTAGAGAGAAGATAGATTCTAGAAATTCCCACAAAAATCATAAACATATCTAGCCATTAGTTCGGTGGACCCTAATAACCATTGGATTTATTCTATAAATTATGCATCCTTGCTATATATTATTGACGTATCTAAAAGTAGCCCCCAAAATCTTATGTCATAATAAAAATAATCTAATGTAAATTTTCATATGAAGTACCTATCACCATGATTATATTAAAAATGACCTAGAAAACCCTAAAGCCAGCTATACCGTTACAAAAAAAAATAAGTAATCATCTAAAACTACAGCTAAAATACCCAGCTATTCTATTATGAAAATAATTTAAAGTAACCTCTAAGCTGCATATAAATTATCCACCTCATATAATTTTGTGTTCTCTAAGGATAGTAAAATCTTTCATGTAATAATCTTTCGTGTAATATAACCCTGTATTTTGGCTATGTTCTCTTTCTTAGAACTTATTCCTACATCCATAGATATAAAGTATTATAGGAATTTTACGATATGTGATAGAGGAAAGTAAATTACGTATATAATTCTCAATAGTGGGAGAGTATTGTGATTGCCATATTTGGGTTGTTTCAAAAAACAAAATTGGCTCCTCAATCTTTAATTTGGGTTTTATTTGTGGTCCAATAGAGCGGTCGAGCCTAAACCCATAGGAAAAAGGTGGAGTTCGACGTTATTGGTTTTTTTAGGGGAAGTTCAACATTATGGCTCCTCAATCTTAATTTGGGTCTTATTTGTGGTCCAACTAGAAAATATGTCCGTACGTTGCAACGAGACGTACAACTTATGCAGTTATAAGAATAACTTGAGACTTTAGATTAGTTTTGTGTTTCAATTCATTTTATAATATCTGAGTGCATACTTAAATAACTTGTATGGGAACCGATGGCTTCGACATTTATCCAATGATCATGCATTTCAATTTATCTTGGACTCGGACGCTGAGGCCGGACTTTCATACTCCATGTACTTCGTGTATTGAGACACAATCACACAATACTCTAGTTCATATAGAGAATGAGAAACTACCTAAACATGTTTTGTTTAAATATTACGTATGGATATATCACATATATGTGCTAGTGTGGTAGCAGCTCATTTATACGTATGTATAAAAATAAAAATAAAAATAAAAATAAAAATAGATAAAAAAATCAAGGATTGTATTTTTTTATCAGAAAGGATCATATATTAATAGAAAGAAAAGAAGGAGTGACCGTTTGGCTTTGGCTGGCCGGCCGTAGCTACAAAGGAAAGCTAAAAACAGAAAAAAGGAAGAAAAAAAAGGTACCGCAAACTATCTTATATTTTTGCATTTGGATTAACATTCCTATTTCGGTTACTCGGAGTTGGAGAAATCTAATTGGATTAAAATTTTTAGTTGTCCAAATTATTATATTTTTCCTATTTGATTAAGATTCATATTCACTCGAAATCAGAGAGATTTAATTGGATTAGGATCCTAGTTATATAAAGAGAAATGCTATAGACGGTTTTACACATTCACAAAGTTGGTTAAGGGATGGCCGGACAAAAAAAAATAGGTGGAGAGAAATTTTACCTCTTTATTATTAGGTATAGATTAATCATATGTTTAAATGTGAATATAGCCTTTTTAAATTGAGTCAGAGTTAGTTATACCAGGAATTCCTTATAATCTTTGGGTAGTTGCTCCAGGAATTCCTTATAATTTAGGATAATTTGAATAGTTGGATACCTTATATTTTAGGAAGGAGAGAGTAATAAACAAGAGAATTTCACTTTAGCCCTAAATCTTCTAGTCTAGCTATTGGTTTTAGAGTTTTACATCACTGCACTTAATAAGACTATAGAGGTAGTATAATCACGTGACTTGTCATGTCTCGTATGGGCACATATGGCACCTTGGTGATATACTCGTATTCATCTCAATTTATGTTTTAGAGTGAATTAAGGTAAGATTTAATTTAATCTACACCCTAATCAACTTTCACACGTGCAATTTTGAGGAATATACGAGCGTATCTAAACAAATCCTGAACGAGGCTATTTCCTCGGCATCTGGCGGTGGTACAAAACACGTCCATCGGCGATCGCCGGATCGGACGCACGTCATCGGTGGCTGGCACTCGAGAAAGAAGCAGACGGCCGAGAACAGGCCACCCGTGAGCGCGCCCGCACGTGGCGTGAAACGATCGGCAAAAGGTTTGGGAGCGGTGGAAGTCCACTCCAACGATCCTAGCTGCAATGATTATGGGGGCAGATAGATAGATCTGACCGCCGTCCGCCGAACCTGAAGACAGCTACGTTTGTTAGAGGCGAGTCTAATTGCCTATTAATAGCACATTTAAAGTAAAACACCACTTGCTTCGATAGCTCATTGCACCGGTGCTAGCTTGCTTTGTGTGTATGGTTGCAATCGATAGGGTTCGCAATGGCACCGCTCATTGCCTTTCCCTAACTTACTACTGTGTCTGTTATCAAACAGTAAGACGTTTTAGTTTTTTACTCCCTCCGTTTCCAAATAAAGGCCCAATTTTGACCGGAAGCGGTCTCGAAGGACATATTTTGACCTATAATTTCTCTTATAATATATGATTTATAAGGATGAAAGTTTGATCACAAGAAAGTATTTCTAAATACAAATCTAATATAACTATTTTTAATACAAATTCTTGCTATAATTAGGTTAATTGTTAGTCCAAGGCCTTGTTTAGTTCCCTTTCAAATTTCAATTTTTTACACTCTCTCTCCATCACATCAAATCTTTAGACGCATGCATAGAGCACTAAATGTAGGTAAAAGAAATAACTAATTACACAGATTGTCTGTAATTTACGAGACGAATCTTTTGAGCATAATTAGTCCATGATTGGATACTAATTGCCGAATACAAACGAAAGTGCTACAGTAGCAAAATTTGAAAAAACTTGCAATCTAAACGAGGCCCAAGATAACAAAGTTTGAATTTTGAATGCGTGAATGCCTTATATTCGGAGACAGAGGGAGTGGATACGTTGATACATTGATACTATATAATCCCTTCATTCTATTTTACGTATCACATTAGTTTTGTCCTAAACAAGGTTTTAAATCTTCGGCTATAGCACGCTAAGCGTTTGGGGAGGACCGAGGCTAGGATATTTCACTTTTAGCACTAAGTGATGGTAAGCACTATTAGCCGCAATTGTACTACATGGAAGTATTTGTTTCTAAAAAATAGCTTTAGCTTTTACCTTTTTCTGAGAATGCTTGTGTCCGTGCGTTCGATTGAATCAGACGCTCAGCGGACCCACAAGCAAGCTCGGATACCTCCGTCCTCAGGCTTACTTTATTATTTCTCTCCTACCTTATTCTCTCATCTCACTTTTCCACCACCGCCCACCCTCGTGTACGGCGTCGCTGATGGCCAAGGCATGTACACCACCATTCGCCGCTACTGAGCGGTTTCTTAGCTTTCCGCGCGGCGAGCTGTGGCTGCCTTCCACAGCTGGTGTGGCTGAGTGAGCTCCGCTCCATCCCCACCCATGGTGTACGCACTGGAGCTCCACTTGATGCACCTCGACCAAGCTCGTCACTGGCGATGGCTTCCAATGCTAGCCGATTCGACCACCACGTGGTTCGTGCCATGGCTCCTGGACCCGCGGCCACGTCATGCGCGTGTGGCGCTCCCGCTCTTGCCACCGAGTTCTCCACGGCGATGTGGTGTGGTTCACGGCGACTGCTCTGGTGTGACATTCTCCACCGCACCCAGTTGCTCGCCCGGGGCCATCCTCCCTCTTCACCGCACCCGAGCACCGCTTGTTGGCTACCGCAGTTCCCCACTATGTAGGCCGTGGCCGCCGGCGATATCATGTTTCAAGTGTTTCAGACGTATGTTTTTAAGTGTATTATTTGGATGTTGCGTATGTTATAATGTCTATATACGCATGTTGCAGTGTATGTTTCATGTTACAAGTATAAGTTTCAGGTGTTTTAAACATATGTTTCAAGTGTTTTATCTAGATGTTGCATACCATGTATGTTGCAAGTGTATGTTTTCAAGTGTTTCATACGTATATTGCAAGTGTTTCATCTAGATGTTGCATATACTTGTAATGGATTTTCAAGTGTTCAGACGTATGTTTTAGGTGTTTCAGCTATTTCGGACGTATATTACAAGTGTTTTATCTGGATGTTACAGAAGGAAATCTGCTGTTGCACATGTTGCAATGGGACCCACCTACTGCTGACCGTGATGCATCTATAGCGCGCATCCACCGGTGGGTGCGTGGATTCCTACACGCACAAAACAGAGCAGGCGTGGGCAGGCCCTACGTATGCGCGGGAAGTAGAGCGGGCGCGGCGCAAGAAACGGAGCGGCGTTAGTGGTGCAGGAAACGGAGCAGTGTGGGGCGGGCACAGTGCGAGCGAAGCCCGTGCATGCACGGGCTGGGACTGGGAGCCGCGTCTTGGGACCGGACGTCCGGATGCTGGCTGCCCCGTTTTTGTTTGGTTGGAGATCAGCATCACAGAAGAAGCATTTTCCAAACAGTCGTAGTCGTGAGTAGTAATAGACCAGTATTGCTGCTTGCATGCTCGAGAGCTAGAAAATTCGTGTAATCACCGGCATATACGGAGTATTACTACGGTCGAGTACGTGGGCGTGGCTGAGCCTGAGGCTGATGGCCGGGTCATATGGGTGACGACTCTTCGACTCTTGCTGAGACTCAGGTTGTGGAACTCGCTGGATTTCGCCATTTTCTCGCCCACCTAACCTGAGACTGAAGGTCTCACCCGTTCGACGGCGTAGGACTGCAGAACGCACCACCCGCGGCGGCTAGTACCGCTGCCCACCGCATCGGCGCAGTGGCGCACTTTCTCCTCGCGTCCAACGGCAGTGCGGCTGATTGATGAAAAACTACAGGAAGAAACTCGATTCCGGCCCAGGGGTCGCCAACGCTCAACGCTGACGGACGGGCGCGTGCGGCGTGCCAGGGCCGCCTGCTGCTGTTGTGCCTTCGGCTGTTCCCTTCTTGTCTGCACCTGGGGGATCGATGCAGGATTTGTACCAGGAAGCAGCAGGGCTGCATTTGGCTGACTGTTAGGGGCATGCCAACCATCTTCCCGACACTCAATGATGGTGCCGCCGTGCCGCTTCAGAATTGGGGACGCAGCTAGCATTCTGCCGGTCCAGACCCGCCATGATGCAGACAAACTGAGCATGGCCTCATCAACAAGGGGAGTGCAGGGGACTCCATGCTTCAGGTGCCAAATGTTGTCTGACCCTGACTGAACCGAACGCGTGAAGATGGTTTGGTCACCACTCACCACAGGTGTACAATCAAGCTGCTACTGCTAGCAGACGCCAAGCTTTGGTTGAAACCTGGTGCTTGGTCCAACGCCTGCCCACATGCTTATTTTCACAATAGGTTTCAAAACAAAATCAAACATGCATGCCTGCCCCTTAGAAATGCAAGAAAACCCAAGCTCAACCAATCACAGGTTTACAAGCAGATTTATCAGGCAAGATCATGAGATGCACAGCAAACAAAGTGAAACAGGTAAAGTCTTATGCAAACCAAAGGTTCTTATGTAGATTATTAAACTCCAACAGGAAAAGTACAACATAACAGTAACACGGCATAGTTTAATGATGGAAAGTCAAGCCTTCGCTGTCCATAGAAGACTCTTGTTTAAGGTCCCATAAATTAAGCCTGTACAGTTCCTATCAAGCTACTGAAGAATTTGGCATTTATTCTAGTCATCTTGAAGTCAGTAGCAATCTTGTACGTATTTTCGCCATTACAGGTAGGTTACCTCAATAGGAAAAAAACACAATCAAACAAAAAATTAGGGCGCTCTGCTCGAAGGCCAGTTGCCAAACCTATGAATTGCTTGAACTAAACAGAACTTTCAGGTTGTTTATATCCTTTTGAACATCCTTATATTCCGAAATCATGTACCGTAGCTCAGACTCCAGAACTGCAGCAGTCATGAACACATGAGGCTAAACTTCAGGTAGAATATTTATGGTAGTCAAATGTACATCCAAATATTAATTTGCAGGTGTTGACTTGAATGGCAAGTTATTAACAGACCAAATGTAGAGTACACAAGGATATGAAACCTTGGAGCACTGTGGGTACACACGTCATATAATTTATTTGTAGTTGAAACTTGAAAAATACTTCCTCCATTCCAAATTATAAGTCATTCCAACATTCTTGGAGAGTCAAAGCATATCAAGCTTGACCAAAATTTGGAGCACCCTAATTTGGTCAAACTTGAAATGCTTTGACTCTCCAAGAAAGTTGGAATGACTTATAATTTGGGACGGAGGGAGCACGTAACTTTTTTTGCTGCTATGGAAAGTTTAACTTCTTTGCTTGACCTATAAATTCTGCACTCCACGTTTTTCTTCCCCTTCAGCTTTACCATCTTTCACTATGTTGACTAAGCTCCATGAGACCATGACTAAGGGGGTGTTTGGTTCACCTAGTAGCTCCTAAATCTAGTCACTTTTAGTCACTTTATTGCCAAACACTATGACTAAATGTGACTAAAAGGGCTTTAGTCCTCTCTAGCAACTCTGGAGTTACTAAAAGTGACTAAACCATTTAGGAGGGACTAAATTTAGGAGGTGTGAACCAAACACCCCCTAAAGCTTCTTGTCCCAGAGCCCAATTTCACCATCAAAGCATACCAGTATCTTCCTGCTTCTGAGGACATCTATGAGTCCTCATTCTTCTTGCCATCTGACAAGCAGCTACATTGAATAAACAAAATGACCAAAGTGCAATCATCGGCCTGCCAGATCCATGGCATTTTACTATGTTCACTCTCCTCACCCAGTCACCCAGATGGCTTGCCCAATCCTACTGGAGCCTCACAGCTGCCGAACTAGCCAGCAGCATCTTGACTGAAATATGGAGCCAAGGCTTCAGAGTTGCTAGAAACCTTCAGACTACCTAGAGGAGAAGAAAATCCAATTAAGACCTCACCTTTCGACCATAGATGTACTAATTAGACGTCACCATGTTCGGTTGAATAATATCAGCAACCTTGGTGGTTCATGTCATGGTTAGGTAGAATCCAAGCAACAGTGTGTGCACAGGATCTATATTCTGACTAGAGGGTATACTTTTTGCAAGAACTTGCCCCCCAAAGGAAAATCTGACAAACCCCTCTTAGTCAAATGAGTTTGGCCATACTTTTTGCAAGAACTTGACACAAGGGTAAAGGAAAATCTGACAAACCCCTCTTAGTCAAATGAGTTTGGCCATACTTTTTGCAAGAACTTGACACAAGGGTAGGTTAAAAACAGAAACGTGAAATTCAGTTGCAAGGTCAAGGCTTCGGATTTGGGAAGTTGTTAGCGACTTAGCAGTAAAAAAATCAGAATTTTATGAGAACAAGTAAGATAATAACTATAGTTCATAGTCAAATAACCAGCTATTTCGTCTATGAACTAGTGAACATATATGACCTTCACTAGATTTGTGCACAGAATAGGACACAAGTTTAATAACCTTTTGTTCTCTCCTCAGAGAAGAAGATTGATTGGTAGTATAAGTGATTGAGTCCCATGAAACAATAAATTCTGAGCCACAATAACTAGACAACAGATCAAATACATTTAGATGGTTATCACATCTCACCCTAGATATCTTATAATAACTAAAAGGCACAGATAAAGTCATGCAAATTCCAGAAAAGTTCAAAACATTGCACACTCAAATTAACAGATGACCAACAAATGGATCACTTGGTAAGAAGCTGGTGGCCACAATTGAATGAAATGAAAGAAATACAACTAACATATAGCAGAACGTTGGACACAAACAAAATGCATCAGTAAAACAAACTGGAATAGTAAATAATAAAGTCTAACTTTTCAGGATAAAAAAAACTTTTACCACTAACCTGAATTTTCTGTATTTACTTCCTCAAGAATCTCTGCAATGTATTCCTTGGATGAACTATGTATAGTGTCTATCTTCATTTTCAATTTTGCACTTTCATCCTCCAGTGAACTTTTTTCATTCAGTAAGAGAACTAAATCGTCACTCGAACTTCTGAGCATATTGGCCTGAAACCCCATAGATTCATTGATGAATTTATCCCTGACGACACAGAACATCAACAGTCAGACAATACATACAACTACTCCCTCCATCCTGAAATATAAGGCCTGCATGTATTTCAAAATTTAAAGTTTGCTATCTTTGACTAACAATTAGCCCAATCATATGAAAAGTTTATACTACAAAAGTAGTTAAATTAGATTTGTATTTAGAAATACTTCTAATAAAGTAATGATCAATTTTTTGTTCCTATAAATTATATATTATAAGAGAAATTATAGGTCAAAATATGTTTTTGAAGACTGCACCAAGTCAAATCGCGCCTTATATTTTGAGGGAATAAAGCAAACATATTTGCACTCGGTCTTTAGAGTAAGTTTACAGTTAAATATAATTTCAAAATATGTCACTGTAGTGAGAGTCAAACAACAATAATTTAAAACCATGGATTCATACTTGTCATTTTACACACTGAAGATTTCAAAAGGGTTTTCAACTAAACAAGAAAATGTTTCATAATCCAATATTAAGGCACAAATTTTCAAGATGATTCTGTGCATAGTAAAGCCTAAGAGGTCTGTAGCAGTTTGAATGTAAACCATACATCTTATCAGACAATCTTTTTCGAATCCTATCCTGAGCAACTTTCTGGAACTCCAAATTTCCCTCAGCCACTTTAAGTAAATCTGATTCAGCAGCTGTTTAAAAAAACAGATTATTGAAAGAAAATCCAAAGATAATTGCAAGAGCCCAATATTAAGATCATTCACCACAAGGTATATGCAACAGAAAGATAAATGACATCCCAAAAAAGTCCAAATTACTCCCCCCACACAGGAAAGTTGCCCGGCTGACTCCGTAAACTAACTTTGTGTTCTCTCTCGATCTTCCAATTGATCCAATCTACTCCTTCCGTTCCAAATTATAAGTCGCTTTGACTTTTTTGGTTCATCCATTTTGCTATGTATCTAGACATATTATAATATCTAGATGCATAGCAAAATGGATGTACCAAAAAAGTCAAAGTGACTTATAATTTGGAACGGAGGGAGTACCACTTAACAAGATTTCTCGTTTTTGTTTCTTCACGTACAAGTTGAGTTTTAAGTTCAAATTTTGTAGGATGATAGAGAATATCATAACTTATATTAGAAAGATACATTATTAATTCCCACTGAGCTACAATATTAGCAAGTAACAGACTAGTCACCGGTCAACAAATAGTAGCAGCAATAGTAGAAGAATTTCAAGACTTGATCACTGAAGACTACCATGTAGCTACTGAACAAAGATGGACATGAATAGAAAACTTGAACCCTGAGGGAAAACCTCTCCTGAGTCATTGCATCAACAAGATTGATTCACTTCAGCACGGTTGAGAAGAGGCCCCAAATCCTAGCTATTCAGGATGTGCCGCTAACAGCGAGGATGCTCCTGTAGGCACCCGCATATTATGCCGCAACCATCGGTGGACCATGCATTTTACTGAAAATTGCACAGCGAGTGGCTTGTTCTTATGAGGGGAGTTGAACTCAGGATGGGACATCGTATTCCCTACCAGGCTACCACTGTGTTGCGTTCAAAAAATTCCCTACCACTGTGCTACATAGACCTTCTAAACATGAATATAACAGTATTTGTGAACTTGATAAAAAGGAAGAATAATATGTTGTCTATAAAAGATAAAAGGTAGCCCCCTTGTTCTGATATTAATGGAAGTTTAGAGAGCATGCAGCTCTGTTTCAAAGGCATCGCCTAGGCATCCAGGTGGACCCAGCTCGCCTTGGGGGTCTAGTTAGACCTTGTCGCCTAGGCGTCACCTAGGCGATAAGGCATACCCAGCTTGCCTTGTTGCCTTTGAAACCATGGCGTGCAGTAAAACTTCTCTACCTTTCACCAGTGGCTATAAGAAAAGCTCTTTGTTCAGTCATGTTAAACTGTTAGTCGCTATACTCGTTGTGAAAAGTAACATTATTTTTTCACTCAAATAAAAAGTAACAATTGAAGTCGCATGTTGCCCATGTCAATTGTGAAAACATCTTGGTGAACACAGGAAGTAGCATTTTAGGAACTTTAGACCTATCTTTGTTGAAAATTGACATAGATATAGGCACGTGAAAGAAAGTTGACCAACAATGAGAAAACATTAAAGATACAGGATGTTTTCCAAATGTGTGCAATGCTGAAAATGGAAAACAAAGGAATAATTACCAGCCACTTGGATAAGGCCATTGAGTTCAAACTCAGTAACTGATACTTCTTTTGTCAACTCAGACTCCTTGTTGAGATAGTGCTTTTCGGTTTCAGAATGCTGCACTATCTCTGATTCTATTTCCCTGGTCTTTTGTATGTTATGTTCAATCTCTTCATTGACCTAATTCAGGGGATATAATGAATGTTACAGCATGGTAAGTGTCAAAAGAAGTTGAACATAAAAACCAAGCATGTATTCTCTCCGTTTCAAAATATAAGGTGTGGTTTTACTTGGTGCATTCCCGAACACTGTAACTAGGCTACTAATATATCCTGTTAGTTCATAACTATAAGATCAATACAATACAAAAGGGCTCTCAAATATGAATCCAATGATACTAAAGTTGTATTCCACAATCAGAAAAATTCTAAAGTTAAATTTTGGTCAAATATTTTAAATTTTGTATCCCAAAATGCATGCAAGACTTATAAAAAGAAACAGAGGGAGTATTCAACATGGATCAAGAAAATAGAAAATCCAGCTCTCTACAAGCAAGTCATTACTATTAATTCACAGCAAGAAGGTATACAGTTGCTTTCATAGAAACAATACAACACACACCACATCAGTTACCCTTACATCATACCATTCATATTGTTGTAGCTTGTGCTAAACTCAGATGATTTATCATAAAGGCATAGGCCTCATCATCCACGCCAGCTGTGTTACATTGTATTCACAAAACGGCAAGGACCAGATGACTCTCCTTCTAAAGCATAACATCATTCAGTTTGTATACATGAAAACATAATCACTCAGGACGACATAATACAAGGTAAAGCATGAGCAAGATTTCATGCTCAATCAGATGCACCATACACAGGACAGTTAACAGTTTGATCATCCATTCACATACAATTTTGAGCTGTGCAGTTTGTAGTTTAATTACCCATTCCCATACAATGAGATGTATGTTACTTCAGCAACAACTAGAAACTTAATGGTGGAACCAAAATTTTCATTTAAAAACATAATCTTGTGATTAACAAGCAAACTAATGTGACCCACAAGGCTTCCCTTGAATGCTGAACGAAACTGTATGATATGACACCAATCATATCACCAAAAATGTTCAGTGCAGCAAACATGCCTAGGGAAGGCAGTCAGGTGTTGATTATAAAGCTCAATTTTATAGCAGCATCAGAATCCTGAAAATTGATACAATTTTTAAATAGCAAAGTAATTTCGTAACATCCACCAAAGGCATCACGGCCCGTAACTCCAGAGAGCAGAGATGTCAGATGTACACAGCAGCTAAAACGCAGCAGCAAGCAATGTAGCTGGACTCAACTCAACTGAAGTCTGAACTCTCAAATATTACCCCCAAGACCCCAACCCGTTTCTCTGCAGCTCGAGTCGAGTCGAAACCCTAACGCGGCTGACGCTCGCTGGTGGAGGTTCCAGCAGACCCCACGCGAGGCGATTCATCCGGGAGGAGTCCAGCCGGGCCGGGTTGGGCGGCGCAGCGACGTCACTGCCCCCTCAATCAATTCACTCTACACCGGCGAGCAGAGAGAAGGGAAGCACACAAGTGGACATAAGAGGGGAGAATAGTGGATGCTAGACCTTGTCGACCATATCCTTGAGGGAGGAGATGTGGCGGAGGATGGCGCCGGAGTCCTCCGCCATTGTACAAACCCACGCTGAGGCGGCGCCGTGAGGCGAGAGATGGTTGATTGGTTGGGCCTAGCCTCGGTGGTGTTTGCTTCAGCGAGTGGTAACGCAAAGCAAATGAAATCGAATTACGCTGTAATCGGTGCTGGAATGTTTGATTGTGATCTTTATTTGAAAATAGAAATGGAAACAGGTACAAGCATGTGTAATGGTAATGCATATCCTTTATAATGGGATTGCAACGGGAAAAATAATAATTTGATAATTTAAGTTTGAATATATGTTGTGACACAATATTTTGTTGGTAGCCAATCATTCACTATTACATGGAAATATATAGTTAAAACAAGGTAATCATGTCGCTTAAAAAATACGGAGCAATTCTAAATTATATTCAAAGCTTCAGTTTATTTTATATTACATAAGTATTAATATGATCGAGCAGCAAACCTTTAAGTCTTCAACTTTAACACATGTGGTGATAGACCGTTGGATGTCAAATTTGGAGGTAGTTGCGCAAATCGTCTACCTCAATCAAAACTATGGTACATCATCTCATCTCTTTGGAAATGACCATACATCTTCATGTCAATCATATTCTTTCAGTTGTTCCGTATAGATAATATCGTGAGGCGATGTAGTTTTCCTTTGACATATTTTCATTGTACTTAGGAAAACGAAATCTATTAGCACATTAATTGCCTTCCCCAGTGTGCGGTAACATACCTAAAAGGATAGGAACCGGCTAGAGGGGAGAATAATCAGTGACCATTAAAGACACTGACAAGTTGGATTAGAAACACCAAAGTCCCTAATAATGCTACTTCTATGTAGAGGTTTGTGTCTTAGGGTGACAAAAGCTAGCAATTCAATTCTAAGAAAGCAAACAACACAAAGTAAGTGCAAGAATTGAAATGAATTCAAGATATTTGTGGTATCAGTGACTTGCCGGTCACCCTTAGTCCATGTTGAGAAGAGCTCGTTCATCGCTCCTCTATCAAGCTTCCAACCTCGCAAGGTTGTCTCGCTACCTTGAGCGATTGATCTTGAGCTAGGTAGAACAATAAGAAGCTACACAATACTATAGGCGCCTAGTTTATATTTAAAACACATATCTTATGTGACCTGGATTCATGGCATGTGCTTATATGAATTAGAACAACTCGCGTGCAACGATAATAAAGAGTCTAGTTCCAAGTTATATGAGTTTCGTGCAACACATATACACGTTTGCTAGTATATATTAAAAACACAGCTCCTATAACATAGGCGTACGAAATGCCGCTCTCCTAACGCCACTCTTCTTGGTTTGGGTTTGAGAATTGTTCCTGGCCTAGAAAGGGACTTAGGCCTTGTTTGTATATCGTTGAATTCACTTCAATCAACATGTGTTGCTATGGATTGGAGTGGAATTTAGTCGAAGTTCTACTTCAATCTACTCCAACATATATTTGAATTGGAACCCCATTAAAAAACCACACAGTATTGAAACTAGCATCGTGGCACTTTCCTCTTGAACATCACTATTCACTACGAATCATTGGGCTTATAGAGCACACCGTATCAATCAGCAGAGACAGGCTCGCATCAAAGCTTGATCCTGACGAGGCTGACACGATCAGGAACATCAAACTCGTCGATGGGTTCAGGCGCAAGCATACAGAACGCATTTGTCCAGCTCCAGCAGCGAATCGCAAGGCATGTGCCGCCCCCGCCCCACGTCAAGGTCGTACGTGCATGGCCCCCATCCCCAGGTCGCGTCACGTACGTGCATCGTGCACGGCCGAGACCCGAACCATGGAAACCCCCGCATGTCCGCATTCTGCCAAGCAAACGGCGCCACCGGATCGCTCATCAGTCATCACGTAGTACGCCGCCGTCTCTCCGCACGCCCATGCCGGGTTTTGGACGCGCGCCCCTGGTGCATTAGCAGTATTATTATCCCTACCATGGCATCTGACAGGATAAACTTATCGCATAATAATGCGCTCTGTAACGTACTGTGTATGTCGCGCGGAAGGCCACCCCGGTTTGTACTCTTTTCCGTGATCCGGAGCCCGGCGAAGAATATCGGCTAGTGAGCAGGTCGGTGGACGAGTGCGACGCGTTAGGTTCCGTGTCAACGCCGGGGAAGGAGCTGGGCTTCTCCAGTGTGTAGTGTAGTGTAGTGTAAGAATCAAAAAGACTGTTGGGTGACGACGACTGTGGCACGAAGCGCCCGTGAAAATCTGGTAAATATCTTTTCCAGCGAAGATGATAATGTACGTAATGCGTGGCCATTGCTGCTCGGCAAAGGCTAGAAGGGGCTAGTGCAGTAGTGGTCACGACCCCTGAAACTGCGCGTAGTGTAGTGTAGTGAAGGACTTGCCTGTGCACGAGCTGAACTAGGTGCCGCGGCCATTTCCTGTCCGATAGACTGGCTCGGGCACGTGGTATGGACGGGCCACAGCTTCCTCCACGGGAGGTCGGGAGGAACCGAGCGAGTAGTCAAGTCGAGTTGTGCCGCTGCCAGAATGCGCAAGTTCTTGGCTGTGTGCCAAAATACATTGTAGCATTTCGTTTGTATTTGGTAATAATTATCCAACCATTGACTAATTAGGCTCAAAACATTCGCCTCGCAAAGTACAACCAAACTGTATAATTAGTTTTTGATTTTATCCACATTTAGTACTTCATGCATATATCGTAAGTTTGATGTGACGAGGAATCTTTTTTTTGCATAGTGCATTTTTCAAATGATCTAAACACAGCCCTTGTGTATAGCGTGCGTCTTTCGGTGCCTTCGGTACGAGTCTGGCGATCGTACTCTGCTTCGTGTTTACTGCCTGGAGCATGTGCTTATCGATCTTTGTGTTTGGGAGACGCGTCTACCAGATCCTCTGTGCAAAGGTCATCACTGCTGCGTGCTCCTCCGTCCCATTAAAAGTATCGAAAGTGTTGTTTTTGACCTTTTATATTCTTATTTGACCATTTATTTTATTTTATTTTTTATATAAATAATAAAATAAATAAATTATTATTAAATTATATAAGTTATAACAAAACAAATAACATTTTATATAAAAATTTTAAATAAAATAAACGGTTAAACAATAAATCTAAAAGTCAAAAACGATATTTTTAATGGCATGACAGTTTTCCACAGAATATGTAACGAGTCAGTAGTCGTGAATTCGAGCTCGGTGTGCAGACGAAACGAGTCAGTAATCGTGAATTCGTGCTCGGTGTGCAGAGGACATTCTCAGGGTGTGTTTAGTTCGCGAAAAATTTTAGCTTTAGTTACTATAGTACTTTCATTTGTATTTATCAATTAGTATCTAATCATAGACTAATTAAACTTAAAAGATTCATCTCGTGATTTTCTATCAAACTGTGTAATTAGTTTTTTTTTATCTACGTTTAATGCTCCGTACATGTGTCAAACATTCAATGTGGGAAATCTTGTAAACACCCCTCACTTTCCACCTGGAAACGCAGAGCAAGATTGAGAGATCGCCGATGATAGCAGACCCAAGGAGTATTGGGGGTGGAAAGAGGCAAGATCCGAGGTGGATTGCACCGGGATTACCACGATCTTCTTATTCGGATATTATTTTTTCCACCATCTACATAATTACATGATGCGAGTTGCTATACACTAGTACTCCATAGCCATAGAACACCCATCCATGATCCATGCCACCTCGTCGCCCTCGACGACTCTGCGCTCTACCACATTTCTACAGCCAGCCGTCCATGCCTCCTGGCGGCCGCCGGTTAGCCCCGACAAGCTCGTCGGGACCCGAGAGACCCGTCGTCCTCCCCTGCCGGGTCAAAACCTCCATTTGCCCGGGTTCCCGGAGCGGGGGAAGAAGCACCACCACCATGTCCTCCTGGATCACAACTCACTCCACTGCCCACGGCACGCACACACGCACTCTTCTAATCAGACTAAGTAAAGGGACGATATCATGTGTCAGCTCCACTCCACCGCCCGCCCGGGCCATGCATGCTGTGGTGTCGTGGTCTAGGCGTCTCGCCGCGTGGCCGCCGCCCCCGTGCATGCTGCAAGAACTTTACTTCTTGAATTCTTTTTTTTTCTTTTCTTTTGTAGTTCTTTTGGCCGGCCGGATCGTGTTGATCCTCAGCGCGGCCACGGCCACTGCGGTGCCGGTGCGCGCGTCAATCGAGTGGGTAGCATGTTTCCTCACCTCCGGTGTTCCAGAGGAAGTGCGCGTAGGCCGCGGCGTGGTGAGCGTTCCCGGGGTCGGCCGCGATGGCCTGCTGGTAGGTGTCCTCCGCGCCGGCGAGGTCGTTCCGCGCCTTCCACAGAAAGGTAGCGTACCAGCTCAGCGCCTCCGAGTCTGCCGGCTCAGCGCGCACAGCCCTCTCGAAGTAGTGCTCCGCCCTGCAAAGAGATGAGTGAGGTATTGACGAATGACTGCGGCTGCGTTGGCAATTCGTCGAACAGTGTGTGGGCGTGGACGAGGGGACCTACCGGTCGTGGTCGTTCTGCACGAGGTAGAGGAACTGCGCGAAGTTGGCGAGGATGAGCGAGTTATTGGGCTCAGCGGCGACGGCCTGCTCGTACCTCTGCTGCGTCAGCGTGTGCTCGGCGTGGTCCTCAGTCTCCAGCTCCGCCTCCACCGGCGCGACGAGGCTTCTTAGCACGTCCGAGTCGCTCAGCTCCTCGGCGCGCGCGCTGGCCTGCATCTTGGAGGCCTCCGCGAGCATCATTTCCCAAATGGCCTGCTCGTCCGCGTTCGCAGCGTCTTGGGCGGCGACCTCAGCCGCAGGGGGCGCCGACGGCTGCTGCGGGGCCACACGGCTTAGCCGATACAAGGACTCGTCCGACCGGCCGTCGCCGGTGGCGCCCGCGACAGGCGGCGTCTTGCCGCTGCCACCGCCGCTGTTCTCGCCGACCGAGGCCGTCCGGCCGACGGAGAACGTCTTCACCGAAGCCGCATCGAACCGCGGCCGGGACGGTTCGGCGCGCTGGGTGTTGACCAGCGCGACAGCAGGCGGAGTGGGCGGGATGGTGGCGGCCGCAGCGGCGACGCTGTGGCCCATCGATTGGACGGTGAAGTTGGCGAGGAGGAGCATGAGGGAGACCATGAGCGCCGGCGTGCCCGCGAAGATGTGCTGGAAGAGCCAGACGAAGGAGGCGTGCATCTCGCCCTGCACACGCGCCAGGACGCCCTGCAGGTCGTCGCAGAGCAGCGCGTCGCGCATCTGCTGCAGCGCGAAGCTCTGCAGCTCCCGCACAATGAGCACCATGGAGGAGAAGGCGCGGCCCACCGACTCGCCGGCGGAGCCCAGCAGCAGCCCCTCGTCCCAGCGCGAATGCCGCGCCGCCGCCACCTGCTGCTGCTGCGCCTTTTTCCGCTTCAGCATCCGCAGCGACAGCGGCAGCCCGACGTTGTTCGCGCTGCGCTCCACGCTCGCGGGCCACCCGCCGCAACCCGCCGCGCCCGCCGGCTGCACCCCGGCCGCCGCCGCGAGCTCCTCGATCCTCTTCATAAACTCCGCGTCCCCGCCACCCATCCCATCCAAACTCGCGCTCAGCGCGCACCTCGCTGGCGTCCGAGCCAGGCGCGGCCGCCGCACCATCACACCGGTTCCCCAGTTTAGGGGCGACCGGGATCTCGCGAGCCCGGCGCATCCGCCGCCGCCGCCGCCGCCGAGGAAGGCGGGCAACGCCCGCGAGGAGGTCGACGGCGACGACGAGGCGGAGGAGGAGCGCGCGCACGGCGACGGTGCCACGGCGGCCACCTGGAAGCCCATGACCTTGTTCCGCTGCGGTGTCAGACGAGGACCTCGAGCGCCCCCGGCTGGCCTGGCCTTTGGTTAGCAGGACGCCAGGACTGGAAGAGGCCGGCCAAATGCGAGGAGAAGAAGGGAAAGCGTTGGGGTGCTTTTAATCAAGGGATCCGGATGGGCGTCCTGGTCTCCCCATGCTGCTCGTGAACCGGCCGACTCGTGTGGTGACGGTGCGTGCGAAGTCAGTTAAAATCGCGGCCGTGTTGTAAAGCCACCCAAAAGTCTTTATACCATTATTACAAAATTAGGATTATTGTTGATTTAATTGTTTCAATATTTGTATTTGTGGTACAACATAAAACGTTGGAAAATAAAATTGGTATGGCCATAACAAGTGTACTTCTGTTATTTTTATTTGAACATTGTTTTTGGAATAAAATGTAATCTATATCTGTACTCTAACTCCAAGAGTTTCTTTACATTGTTTTGTATTTACATATAGGAATAGAGATTTTAGACGGGGACATTACTATTTTTCACTTAGTTGATATCGTAATTAATGGCTATATCAAACCATCATAGGTTTTTGTGTTTTTGTTGGATCAAAGGTTTTAGCCTAGCTTTATTAGAAAGCGTAATGCTGAAACCCTGATCTGACACTGGGGAAACAAGTTTTACAGTGAAGCTTACATCTTCTAAACGCACCTAGACGACACCAAAACAGAGCTCTACTGACCACAAATTTAGACTTCTCACTCAATCAACCAAGCTTCTATCTAGCTAAAGGACAACCACCACAGGTTTCGGACCAGGACTATCCTTACGATTCGGAGGGGTACTACAAAGTGTCGTTAACTGCAAATTCATACGATCATATCCTTTTCAAATTCCTATTAGTGTGTGTGCATAAGGTGAAAAACAGAATTTGTGTAGAGTCAACTACTCCGTACGTTTCAAATTATAAGTTGTATGTATCGAGACATTCGGTGTATCTAGATACATAGCAAAATGAGTGTCAAAGAAGCCAAAGGGTTTTATGATTTGAAACGGAGGAAGTAGTATTTTCATAATAAGACTAGAGGGGTCCTAAAGAAAAAAAGGCTCAAGACTCCGAAGGCAGCAAAATCACCCCTAACCGTGTGATTGGCAGCTATTTTTTTTTAAAAAAAACCGTGTGATTGGCAGCTAAACGCCGTGGGACGAGCTCGTGCATCGCGCGCCCCACTAGAGCACGACGGCACCCTGGCCCCACCCGCCCAAAAGCAGCAAAGCTTTTTTTTTTTCCTTTTTTGATTTGGAAAGCAGCAAAGCTGGTGACATTGACGCGACGCAGGCGATGAGAAAATATCGCGGGCGAACGCGAACGGACGGCACGGCGCGAGGGCAAAAGATGGGCGCGACGCGGCACCAGAGTCCAGAAGCCGACCTGGGTTTTGTACGGGTCGGCCCGGACAAGGGAAGGAGGAGGCCCGCGTCGGGGCTCCAGCGCTTTCCTGTGGGGTGGGCGACGGATCATCGGATGGGCGCCGAGCGGCCCGGATGGGACCTGGACGCTTGCCCTCCCCCTCGCCCGTCCACGTGCCGCACATGTGGGATTTGCGTGCGCTCTCGGAGGGTGAAGGGCCGGTGAATTGCTGGTCTGCTGCTGCTAGCTGTACGGTTGCGGCGCAGGGATGGGGGCGGCCGTGTCGTCCGCGTGCGGGCATTGGGGCGGGGGCCGTACCAGCTGTAGCTGGAGCCTGGTGATGCAGCCGTGCAAGCGGGATCGGGGTTGTCGGGAGCAGTAGCCAGTTGGAGTATGTTTGTTTTACGGAGTTAAAGTCAAGGGCTTTCCGCTATACGAATTCTGAATTAAAAAGCATAGATCTATCGTCATGAAGGGCTAAAAATTTAATAAGAACTGATGTAAATAATGGACTCAAATTGGATTCGCCTCTTTTGTTATTCCCTCCATTCCAAATTATAAGATATTCGTATGTTTTAGTCCCACCTGATCTGGCTAGAGTCATGGCTAATTTCGGGGCTGCTTAGTTCCCTTATCGGTCACTGTATCGCCTCACCCAACAACGATAGGAAGTTTGCTTTCTTGTTTGATGACATGTCTAAAGATCTCGAAACCTGTGCGAGTGAGATTTGCCTTGCCCGGTTGAGAGAGCCAAATTGGCTTGCTCTGCTCGACAAGCTTCTCGTGGTCAATGCCAACCAGGCCGATCTAGGTGAGGCAATCCCTCCACAGGGACCAGCACACCCTTTATCTCCGATCCAATGCTCCACCACCATTTCTTTTTTTTTTTTGACAGAAGCTACGTGTAGGTTTCTAAGGGCAGTCCCAATGCTAATGTGCAATCTCTTAGCCGAACAAAAAATCTCTGACCCGCGGAGGGTGTAACGTCTCCCGACATTCTGCTTAAGATAAAAAGTAACCTTCTCACGGGCCGGCTAGACCGGGCCATAGAACTGTGCTTTAGTGTACAGTAAAAAAGACGAGCAGACTAGACTCGTGCCTTGTAGGATAGATGAGGAGATTTTTTTACACACGCAATTACTGCGACGCGAGCTGGGGAACTCCCGACTGCTTCCCAATACGGGGTCGCAACCACCGAGGATATAAAAGAAGATTTTTTCAAGTGAATTTCTAACCGTGCAATCTGCTTATGAACAACAGCAGCAACAAAAACAGCCCTCCTGGTCCCCGGAGAGTCCGGTCTAGGCCACATGGACGCGCCAGGCTTCTGGACCAGGACCAGGTTCGGCTGCGTCCGGCCGGCCGGCGCCTGCCAACTATCCGGCGACACCCGTCCTTATCTCCTCCGCCGGTCGCTCGCAGTTTCTCCCTGTACCGTCCCTGTCGATGTGTCCGGCATCGACTCCCCTCCCTTGCCTCCTCGCCCGCCCGGCCCGCCGCACCCGCAACCCACCCACACACCCCGCGCGCCTTATCCTCACACCCAGGACCCCAGTGAGTTCACCGATCGCGCGGCTCGCGTCGCGTCCTTTGGCAGGCACGCCGGAACACATGCCCACCATACCCGTAACATCTCGCCGCTATCCTCTGCCGCTCACGTCGCGTCCGGCGCCCAGCCGCCGGCGAGTCGCCCTCGCAGAGGGGTGGATCGGTTCGCCGCTGAGGTGGCGCTGCTTTTGTGGCAAATGCTACCGCTCTCGCTGTCATGCTGCCCGTCGGCCGTCGTCGTCGGGTGGATTCTCCTGGAGTCCTGGTCAGCGGTGATACGTACATGGATCACAACCTTCCGTGATGAACTGTGCATGGTGTTCGGCGCTAGCTGTTCGGTGCGCCGCGTGGTCTAGCTACGGGCCTCATACGTACATACAGTACACAGATATATTCGGCCGGCCGTATCCCTCGTGTCAATGCGAGTATCTAACATGTATAAATCCTGTAGCTGGCGAACTTTAAGGAATTCAGGCTGATGGTTTTGGGATGACCCAGCTGTTGACGGCTTTCAGTGTCAATGACGTTCGCTTTCACGGCTTATCGTGTATGTGTGTGCGACTTGCTGCGTTCACGTCGACCCAGCGTACCACCACGTTATCCAGAACTATTGTATATACGAGTATACCTCATCATGGCTGCGAAGAGAAAAGTGAGAGATAGCGAGCACTTTTTCGTCCATATCAGCTGTGTTCCACGTTCCTGATCTGCCGTGCCGTGTCAGCGTTAGCTTCCCAATCCTGCTTGTGTGGCACAGGTAGTGGCAAGTCAACACCTGGGAAAATCCACACCGTCTGAGCTAGAGCCCTGGATGTCGTACATTCTGCAAAAGATCAGACCGGCCAAACAGATCCTGTCATTTTGGTGAACGTTCCAATATCCTTTCCTATCCTGTCATTTTGGTGATCTCTGAACACGGGATCCAAAGATTTAGGATTTCTGTTGGGATACTTCCGAGTATTTGTGAACACACGGTCATATTCTAGCTATAGAGGGTTGATGGCCAATCAAGGGGATACTGTGACAGTTGGAAAACAAATACGAGTAGCCAAGGAAGCAAAGTAATTTTATATATTATGTCCATACACTAAGAGGGTGTTTGATTTATGGAATGAAGTGGTCCGTCGTCATCTCACTTTTTAGTTTTTGTTTGGTTTGGAAATAAAATAGGTTAGTTCATTACCTACATCATTCCTCGTAAGCTAATAATTAGTACTAACACGAGAAAATAGGGTTATTCCACTAAATTTGATAAATGGACTCACCATGCATTGTCATATCTAGAATGAGTTCCTCTCTATAGCTCCACCAACGGCGCTCCATATGCACGCTCTTGCATGCCTGCTCTAATGACAACAAAAATGATTAGAAAGTAAAATTATTCAATCTTTTTTATATTTTAATAAATATTTTTTAACTGATAACTAGATACTGAAATTCTTTGATTCACTTTTTGAATTTAAGTAACTAAACCCATTCTTAATTTTGGAATATTTCAATGAGAGAAATTTGAAAAATCCAAGAGAGAGGAACATGCTAGCTGGCATAGACAGCTGCAAGGCGAACATCGTGGGAGTGGGAGTAAGAGGTGGCAACAAGGGCAGGTGCCTTTTCGGGCAAGGTCGCCAGTAGGGTGGAGGTGGTTAATGCAGGGGTTGCGGACTTATGCGCATGCCATAGTGTGTAAGTAGGAGAAAGAGGGTGTCAACAACAGCGGTGTTCCAATGGACACATCATCTTCTTGGACAGGGTCACTAACAGTTGACGTGGTTGCCAGTTGATTTCTACACGGAAAATGTGGGTAGGATGTTGAGTAGCACAAGGCAGGGAGAGTCGTTGGTGGCAGCGCAGTGACGAAGGAGGGCAGCATCGGATAGGATGGTGGAGGTAGCCAGGGTGAGCTGAGAGCACATTGGACTTTGTTCTTGTCGATCGTGTCAATCAAAGACTCAAAGGTACCACCATGCCTAATGGGTTCACATTTGACCTCCTAGTCACAGTGGCGTTGTTGAGGATGCATGTCGAGACCGGGGATGTGATAGTCATTGCATCGGTATCCATGCCTAGATTTATCATGGCATGTTTGCTAATATATCCATAAAAGAAATTGTGAATATAAAAATTTTATTTAGGTGCATACTTGTTAAAAAGTATTTATAGATTTATTTAGGTGTATCTTGTTAAAAAGTATTTATAAATCTATGACTAAGTTATAAATGATCCGATGAGTATGAATTTTTTACTATAGTTGAAGCATACAATAATTAACTCACCATAAAAATTTCACCACAATTGGACTAGAGAAAGTGCAATTATGAATTAATTACATAAAAGTATAGATGTAGAGCTACAACAAAAAAATTGTACTAAACCATATCATATTATATGTTTACTGTGTAGATCTACTCATGTGGAGTTCAATAAAATTGGATTAATTTTATGATTTTTCTGTGATTTACTATGATTTTTTAAAAATTTAGCAAGAATAAATAAGAAAAAAACAAAATCGCCTTTGAACGCTTATAACCGGTCAGAGAGGTAAAACGAACGGTTTTAAAAGTTCAAAGAGCAGGTTTATCCGGTTTAGAGTTTAGAGAGGAAAAAGTGGAAGGAGATAACGTGAACTTTTTGCTAAATTCGATATACTCAGGCTGACAAAGCACACGGCATCAGAAAGTTTTGGTCTCTTCGAGCGCGACCTGAAAAGCCCAGCGTCCGCAAGATCTAACCAAGAGTCCACGGAGCGTCGAAGCCCAATAAGCTTAGCGGCGAACGGCCCGAAGTCGAAAAGCCCGAAGAATTCAGTTAGGCCGTGGAGTCCCTGCTGCCCCCTTGTCTCGGACGCTGGCCCAGTGGCCCACCACGGCGCCATGCTCATAAGTTGTCTGAACTCCGAACTAGGGCGTACGTTGCACAGACGCTTGGTATTGAGGATTGAACGATATTGCTAAGCCTGTGCAAAGTTTTTGTTTTGGATGGAATCCTTTAGTTACAATGCTCCCAATCTCATCAGCGCCGATAAACCCGTACAAAGGTCGGATCGAGGAGACTGATCGAGTAGATAATCTGGTGGTTGTGATCACTAAGGTCCCCCGGCCCCCGGGAGGCGGGAGGCCGGGACCATGTTCGTTCTGAATTATATATGCCAGCCTAATTTAGATTGTTCCAAGCATCTCTAGCGGTTCTGTCCTGAATCGATCAGGATTGGATCCAATCCAAATGCGCGGGGACAGGCATCTAGCGATTGGATCTCACAGTACCCGCCAGCCGCCAGGCACCACACACCAGCGCAATACACAAAGATACAAAAGGATCACTGCACTGAATTTAATACGCCAGGTGTCATCAAGAATTAAGCAAGAACGTTCGGCGCCTGAAAAGTTCTACGACGAGTCTGGCAACTTCTTCTCACGGCCATCTCCTCTACAGTAAGTCAGTACTAGCTATTCCAGGTCACTCAAGGACCAACTTGAAGGACCGTGTGAGGATCACACGCTTAACTCTGTGTGCAAAACAAGAACTGTGCATAAGAATGTGACGAATAGGGATGGCAACTTATCTGCTAACCATGCTGCAAGTTTCCAGATAATTAATTAATTATATGCAAGATAAATGAATACTAGTTCTTGGGACATCTGAAGAGCTGACGGGAAAACTCTTGAAAGACCATTTGTATTTGGATTAAGTGCAGCGATATTGCAATCTGTTGAGATTAAGTGAATCGGTTTAGGTTACGGTTGTTTGATCTTTTGCTTAGGTTGATAAGTGTATCTGTTTTCTGTTATTCAGTATATTGTTATTACCAGTAAACATGAGGTTGTCCATCTAAGATATTTTCCTTTCCACTGCTAGTGTAACCAAAAGCAATGTTATACTGCATGTAGATTTATCGATTTCTTAATTGTCTGCTATCTCAGAGAAAACAGTGATGTTGCATCCACTGAACTTCATCGTTATAGTTCATTTTCCCTTGGGAAGCTTCCCACCATAAATGTCTTTACTTGCACTGATCCAGTGCTGAAGACATGCTCAAATATTAGTGATGGGCTTGGCTTGAGTTCCTAGATCCCTTCTCTCTGCGCTGATCCACAAGAATGGCTTTGACCTCCTTGCGCATACAACAGCCCTATTGAGAGGACAAGAGCCGCAGGACTATGAAAGAAATGTTGGAACATGCTCCTGACACCGCATGGTTCTTACATAGTATTTTTGTCGTCACTGACCTTTTCAACTCAGATATTTTTTTTCTCGATCACGCAAAAAGTTTACGTGCCTTTATATTAAGGTAGAGAAAAAGTTCGATACAATACGCCTTCGAGCGCCTAGGGGGTCATTTACTCAAATATTTCTGAGTAAATGACTTTTTCTTTATGTAATTATGGGTCAATAGCCTTTATCTTTCCAATCATGCAGTAGTTTCGTTTTTGTACTGTTTATTTTGACATGCCTAGGAAATATTTTTTTGTAATTATGGGTCAATAGCCTTTATCTTTCCAATCATGCAGTAGGTTCGTTTTTGTACCATTTATTTTGACATGCCTAGGAAATAATTGTCAAAAGAATTTACCACTGGCTAGGTTTCTGGCTAGAACTGAAAGGCCTTGATTTATCGGAGTTGTTTTTTTTTATTACTTTCCTGTTAGAGTTGGATAAAAGAAGAATAGAACTTTGACTGCGGTCTCTTTTACAGTGGTTGTAGGTACTTCTTGGTTCCTCTTGGTTCTTAAGCAAGTTATTAGCTCTAACTAATTTTATAAGTGGAAGGTTAGTATGGTAATTGCGCCTCCCCCCTCCCCAGCAACCCCTCGCCCACGTGCACAGGAAGCTGCACACGGTGAGTCTGAAGGACGCGAAGCTGCCCCCCGCCGCCTCGCCCTCGCACTCGCACTAGCCCTACCCTTAATTACATAAAAAATTCAAAAATAGAATTACCCCATCTTTTTTAAGGTGCTGCTCCCACCAATTTTAGTATGCACCTGGTACGTATGGTCCCACCATTTAGTACGCACTTGGTGCCTCCTGGTGCCTCTTCAATTGAGTCATCTTGGTTCGTCTGCCTTTTTAGCCATCAGATCGCTCCTCACATTTATGCCAAATATCATATGGAACGTTTTAAACAATCCCTATTTATGCCATATTTCCCGGTACTACACTCATTCAGAGTTTTACAACTCTATATAACTCAACGTTGTCTGATATACGATGGATAGATGAGTTCATAGATACTACTAGTGTTAGCTTTTAAAACTTTATAAGGTTGAGTTGTTGTCTGATGTCTCTCCAAATGCCGACTGTAATCAAAAGCACGCAAAATCCAAGCAAAGTAAATGTCGACTGTATTTCACAGTGGAATGCCCCTCGGACTCTTCCATGTACATCATACAAGAGTTATATATTCTTTTCCGCCTTAGAAACAGTATTCTGGTGAAAAGTCCTACAGTAACAGTAACGGGTCGGGTCCTGTGACTAGTACCACCCGTGTGCAACAGTAACGGGTTCTCTGTGAATATAATAAGGAAAAAGTCTACATCATCCCCTGAAGTATGGGGTGGTGTCTAATTTACCTCCTCAAGTTTGAAACGGTCTAATTTACCCCCTGAACTTTCCAAAACCGTCTACTTTACCCCATAGGGCAGTTTTGGACGGCGGTTTGCTACAGTAACAATGGTTTTGCTACAGTACCCGAATCTTTAAAAAATCATAGTAAATCACAGAAAAATCATAAAATAAAAAATCTAATTTTGTTGGACTCCACGTGAGTAGATCTACACAATGAATATATAATATGGTGTGCTTTAGTACAAAGTTTTTGCTGTAGCTTTAAATTTATTGAAAAATCCTAATAAATTTAAAGTTACAACAAAAACTTTGTACTAAAGCTCACCATATTATATGTTCATTGTGTAGATCTACTCACGTGGAGTGCAACAAAATTGGATTTTCCATTTTACGATTTTTCTGTGATTTACTACGATTTTTTAAAGATTCAGGTACTGTAGCAAAACCATGGTTACTGTAGCAAACCGCCGTCCAAAACTGCCCCAGGGGTAAAGTAGACGGTTTTGGAAAGTTCAGGGGGTAAATTAGACCGTTTCATACTTAAGGGGATAAATTAGACACCACCCCATACTTCAGGGGGTGAAGTAGACTTTTTCCATATAATAACGAATCCTATGAACAATACCACCCGGTTGCAACAGTACGGGTCTTGTGAACAGTACCTAGGCCCGTAGCAACGTGCGGGGGGGCCGTCTAGTATATATATATCAGTGTTAGCCTAAACGTTAAACGGTGAACGGTCGGTCACCCATCGTTTAGCAAAAAGTCGATATACACGGCCGTTTAAACGGCCTTTTAAACGGTCGAAACGGTTTTGCACGGCTTTACACGGCTAATCGGCCTACACGGTTACCCATCGAGTAGCGTTTACACGCCGTGTAAACGGCCTACACGGCCGTGTAGGCGAACAGTGATATATATAGACCATCCCTGCCACGACGAGGATTGCACCTTCACCAATCACCACACTCATCTCTGTTCACGCGAGGCAAGTATGGTGTCCCGAAAAACCCGAAGGTTCAAGCCGATCGAGCAGTGCGACACCGAGGGGCGGTCTCGCCAGACGGTGGCTGCCGACCTCGACGGCACGCTCCTCCTTTCCCGCAGCGCGTTCCCGTACTACCTCCTCGTGGCGCTGGAGGCCGGCAGCCTCCTCCGTGCCGCGGCGCTTCTCGTGTCCGTGCCCTTGGTGTACCTCACCTACGTCGCCGTGTCCGAGACGCTGGCCGTGCGCGCGTTCCTCTACGTCGCCGTGGCGGGGCTCGACGTGGGGGACATCGAGGCCGTCGCCCGGACCGTGCTCCCCAGGTTCTACGCCGGCGACGTTCACCCGGAGGGCTGGCGCGTCTTCCGCTCGTTCGGGAGGCGGTGCGTCGTGACCGCCAGCCCGCGGGTGATGGTGGAGCCGTTCGCCAGGGCGTTCCTTGGTGCGGACGTGGTCATCGGCACGGAGATGGAGGTGGACGGCGAGTCCGGGAAGGCCACGGGGTTCGTCGCCGACCCCGGGGTGCTCGTCGGCGAACACAAGAGGCGGGCGGTGGTCAGGGTGTTCGGCGACGCGCTGCCGGACGTCGGCATGGGGGATCGCGAGAGCGACTTCGACTTCATGTCCATCTGCAAGGTAGAGTATAGCTTCTTCAGCTGTGTGTTCTCAGCTTCTGATTGAATGCATTCTACTCTACTGTACAGTTTGCTAGTAAAATTTTACAAAATTGGATGGCTTAGTACATCATGCACACGGCAAAAGGAATTATGAGATGTGATCTTTCGATTTTTTTTAGTACTGTCTGTAAGTACCAGGCGATGCCTCGACTACTAGATCTCAATTCTGCAAATTGCAATCTCAGACATCGATGAAACATGCACCAATTGTACGTACAAATAGTAGTTGGTTGTCGGCATGCACGAGATAAGGTAGCTGAGGTAATTTTTGTCAGTGTTGTCCCACCAAAAGATTGAGCACTAACCAACCAACCATCCACAAGTGACTGCTAGTTCCTTCTCCATGAGCAGCATAATTCATAGTAGTGCAGTTGAATAGCTATTGGCCTATTGTTGTGAAACGTTGGTAAGAAGTTCATTCTTGCTAGGGTAAATTTGCTATAGAGCATCCTCCAGTATTAGTATTTACTGATGAATTCTACTTAATATTGTCTTCGTTAGAGGAAAAAAATTGAATTTTTCAAACAACTTCCGTATAGATCATGTCAACGCATGAGCCACTGGTCCTGCAAACAATGGCTACATTTGCAGTTTTCGAACCCTCCAATCCTGCAATGAATTAGGAGTAATGCCACCGTGCTTGACGGTTAGGACGCTGTGCTGTCACTGGTCCTGCCCAGACTTTCTGGAAATGGGTGATTGGGTAATTCCTGTCACAGCTGATCGCTATTGTATGACGCTATGCATGCAGTGTGCACATGCACTGTCCGTTATTGTGCTGATGGTGTTGCATGAGTGCAGGAAGCGTACATTGTAACACGACAGAAGTACCGCGCGCTGCCCCGGGAGCAGCTGCAGAGCCGGGTCATCCTCCACGACGGCCGCCTGGCCCGGCGGCCGACGGCGACCAACATGCTTCTCACCTTCCTGTGGATGCCGCTCGGCTTCGCGCTCGCGCTGATGCGCGTGCATCTCCACCTGCTCCTCCCGGCGCGCGCCCTCTCCTACGCCTATAAGCTTACGGGCGTCAGGCTGGTGGTGCGCGGCAACCGGCCGCCGCCGTCCAAGAAGGGCGGCGGTCCGGGGGTTCTCTTCGTGTGCAACCACCGCACCACGCTCGACCCTGTCGCGGTGGCCGTCGCGCTGGGCCGCAAGGTGAGATGGTTCACGGACGGCGCCTCCAGCAGGTTCTCGGAGCCCGTGTCGTCGCCTGTCATGACAGGCGTGGCGCTGCCCGTGCCCAGCCGCGAGAGCGACGACGCGGACGCCGCCGCCCGCATCCGGCGGCTGCTTGAGGAGGGAGACGACGTCGTCATCTTCCCCGAGGGCACCACCTGCCGCGAGCCGTTTCTTCTGCGGTTCGGCGCGCTCTTCGCTGAGGTCACCGATCGCATCGTGCCCGTGGCCATCGACACTAGGGAGGGCATGTTCCACGGGTCCACGGCGCGCGGGCTCAGGAGAATGGATCCCTACTTCTTTTTCATGAACCTGCGGCCGACGTACGAGGTCACGTTCCTGAACCAGCTTCCAACGGAGCTCACCTGCGGCGGCGGGAGGTCGCCGGTCGAGGTGGCCAACTACGTCCAGGAGGTCCTCGCCGCGCAGCTTGGATTCGACTGCACCTGCACCAGGAAGTGCAAAAACGGGATGGTCTCCTTCTCCGACGGTCGCGTGGTGTTGTAAGAGGTGGACTAGGGAAGACAGAGCACGGAGCACGCAACCCTGTTAATTGCCGTGCGTTGAGAGATGAGAGTTGAGAGTGGTGATCAATCCATGTTTTCACATTTTCCGTTGATGTCTGTGATAAGAACCATATGTATACATATATGAGCGCCAGGTTTCAAATAGAGAAACATGTTTTATACAACAGTGTTTATAGCCACCCGTCCCTCTAGCTTAAACGTTGATTATGCTCCTTAAGAGCACTCTAAATCTATATGTCTGTTTTCTAATAAATAAATTAAAAAGAGTACCTCATAATCTAATATATACCTAATATTTAAAATGGAAAATTTCTATAGCTTTTTTTTTATTCCGCCCCTTTTGTGTCATTCGTTTCTATCCGCCAAAATTTCTGTCCGCTAGCAGACAAATTTTCGTCTAAACCCATCCCAATCCGAATCAAATAAGTTTTCTTAGGTCTCCCAAATCTATACAAGGATTTTACAAACCGGCAAGCCCAAATCTACAAGAAGGTGCCCGGGACCAAATCGAGTCTGAATTAAAATCCACACAACACAGCACAACAATCCAAATCTAAACACAAATTAGACTAAATTAGAAAAACAACTTATAAAATCACGGGAGCGCACATCAGGGTCGCGTCGAGGGCGAGCACGTCAGGCGCGCGCGACAGGCCTCGCACGTGTTCCCAAGCCGCCAAAGCGACGACGGCCGAGCGGCGGCACACCACGGAGTGGAGGCGTGCGGCCACCAGGGACGCGGGCCATAAGCTCGCCCAACAGCTCGGTAAGCCCCCACCGTCCATGCAAGCCGCTAGATCCTCCCAAGGTTGTTGATGAGTGGAGCTACAGGGTCGGAGGCCGAGGCAGGGGTGGAGAAGCACGGAGATCCAAGCCGGCAAGATTTGGGGCAATATCCATCACAGCCTCGTCGGATCTGGGAGGCTCACACAGAGGGGGGCGCTGTGCGGGAGGCAAGGTGCTGACACCTCGAGCGGAGGCGACGGGTGGCGTGAGACTGGCGGCCGGGCAACGCTACGACGGTGCGGCCACCGGCGGCGCGAGCTCAAGCTCCGCATGAAGCTCCCGCGCGCGAGCCGGGCACCGGTGTGGAGCTGCTCGACAGAGCCGCGTGCAACCTTGGCCACGAGCGCACTCCGGCGAGTGGGACTACGCCGGTGCCCGCCTCCACCCACCGCAGTGCATTCCACGCTGGCGTCGCCTCACTCCTACGACAGCTGCTCGCGAGCGTGTAAATCGGAGTGGAACTAGATAAATGAGCTAGGGTTTGGGCTAAGGTTGCGGTTTTGTTCTGTGTTCACGCATCTGCGGCCGTCGGATCATCATTAGCGGCTGAGATTATTCGGGCTGTTAGGCAGGCCTGCAGGAGAGGGCGCTGCACCATGAAGTGGCGACCCAGGCCCAGGTTGCGAACACTCTGGCCCATGCGGAGAGAGGAGGGATACTGATTGGCAATAGGCCGAATGAGGCCTGCGCGTGGTTGACTCATCAGCTCGTTGGGAGTTTAACGTTTTCTCCTATAAAGCTTCTAATAAATATTTTTAATTTGTTCTTTTTTCCATAAATATCGAAAACAAAAAATAAATATAATATTATGGGGTCTTTTAAACTCTTCACTCACTTTTAAGAAGAAGAGATTCTTGCTACCAAGATATTAATGCAATTTTGAATAGTGTATCTTATTGTAATCGGTTAAACTTTTGGTCTAACTAATCAAATTTAAAATTGAAATATTGACCTGTTTTGTTGTCCGATCTGGTTAAATAATTTGTCTCTAAACTATATATTTATAACATTGCATTCCCCGATGATGGCTACATGTGGAAAACTTAAAAGAGGTCTACTCGTCTGCGGATAGACCATTTCTTGATTATGGGTCCACAAAGGAAGTCATAGAACTCAATATTTAACTAAATCAATGCATAAATAGTATGAACATATTTATGTGCTTTGTAACAAGAGAAAAAATTCTATCAATAATTTATTTTAAATTTATACGGACTTAATAGGACATTGTTGTACTATTGCCAACACTTGCTTATATTATAGATGTCCTAATCATCATAAAATAAAATATGGCTTCTAAATTTTATAGAAAGCAAAAAAGGGATATAGATACCATTCTTTTCGTCATTTTTCATGAATGTTTGATAGTCTTTCTTCTCCCGTTGCAACGCACGGGCATATTTGCTAGTATTTATCAAAGAAAACAATAGCTAGTACAAAAGGACAACTTAACACAAAACAACATTAAAAAATAAGAGTACATCAAAGACTAAATTGGAGCTTAACATAAGAGCATTGGTTTCTTTGATTGTTTGCCGCTCGTTGGAGCTTAAAAATCACACGCTTCCTAGAGTGCAAGCGCTTGGAAAAGGAGAACCAAAGGCACTTGACAATGGAAAGGAAACAAACCAAGGAAGTAGCAGCTTCAAAGTCATTTGATTTAGATCCAATGAATGAGAATCATTGCCTGATTAAATGCAAAATTTCAGACACCTGACATATAGCAGGTCTATAAAAATCACACTGAAACAACAGGGGAAAGAAACACAGGAAATCACCTTGGCATGGACGCCAAACAATGAGTTGATGTCGGGCATGCTAGCTAGGTCGTCTAGTTCGTGAGTAGTTGCCAAAGGACCCCTTTGCTAGGGAGGCTATGCCATAATGTAAACATTCTTGTCCTCCTTAGTGCGGTATTGAATAGCGCGTTGTGTAAAAACTATCTCCTACTAAATACAAAGATGCGCAAACCTTTTGCGTATTTGAGAAAAAAAATCATCTTGCCATGGAACAACCCCTCTTGTGGTTTTACAAGTGTTGTGGATAACAAACTCATGGCCGAGCAATGTTGTTTGTTATATGGATTGTAGCAACCGTAAACAAACTCAAATATCCTTGGTCAATACTCTATGCGTGCCAATCTCAGTGGCCCTTCACCAACGTTATTGGGCTGTTCGGTTGATGGTTTTTGCGGCTGATACGCCGGCTAATGCTGTTTTATTGTGATAGAAAAATATTGTACCATGGCTGACAAGTCGAACTGATAAGTTCAAGCGAACATTGGTGACGTAAGAAGAGGTTGGAGAAGAATTATTCAAATTCGCTACCAACCATACCATATATAGATAAGAAAAAAACTAGTAAACTTAGGGCGTTTTGAGCGCTCGGATGTCCGGAGCCGCTCTAAAATAGTGGACACCTCTGGTCCTCTGCACGGGAAGCGGCGCAGCACGCGAAAAAGCATGTGCCGTCTGTTTTCGTGCGCGCTACCGCGTCGATCCCACGCTACATACCACCCTACCATCACACTCGCTCTGCTTTCCCTAACCATCGTGCCCGCAGGCAGGAACCTATGTGGGTCCCAGTCACCTGCCCTTGCTTGTGGATGCTGCGCCGCGAATGCGTCTGCAGGTGTCAGGCGCCCGCATGGTGACCCATGGCAGCGCCCCAGCAGCTGCACCAGGCGGTTGCAGCAGGTGGATCACATTGCAACATGTGCAACACCCGATCTACTTTTACAACATTTAGATAAATGAAACTTACACTTTACGTCCGAAACAGCTAGAACACTTGCAACATATGTTTGATACACTTGCAAAACACCATAAAAACTTGAAAACACATGTGTAGCCATTGCAAACATTCAGCTGAAACACTTGCAACACTTGCATATATGCAACATCCAGATCTACTTTTACAACATCCAAGTGAAAATACTTGAAACATACATCTGAAACAGATGAAACATTTGGAACATACACTTGAAACATAAGTGTATAGACATTGCAACATGTGCAACATCCCGATCTGCTTTTGAAACATTGATATAAACACTTGCGACATAGCTCTGAAACATGAGAAACACTTTAAACACACGCTTGCAACATGCGCTTTCAGTACAATATCTACTTATTGCTTGGACGAATGGAGGCTTGTCGGCACGCAGAGCTCGATGCCGGCACGGAGATCGACGTTGGCACAGAGTGGGGGGGGGTGCAGCGGATGGGTAGATGTAGCGCCCACGGTGAGCGACCCTCGCGCTGGAGAAGGCCGCGGTGCTCGCGGCACGACGCCCTTGCGCTAGAGAAAGGCCACAACAGAAGGGGTGCGGTGCCATGCCCTGCACTGGAGAGAGGTCGCGAGGGATGGGGCACGGTGCCCGCGGCTGGCGAGCACAGACAGGAGCGAGCGTCGTGGGTGGGACACGTGACGAGCGGGAGCAAGTGGCGTAGACTTGGAAGGGCGGTCCGGATGGACGGACAGACGCGCTGAGTCAGATAAACTTAATCTATAATATAGAGAGCAGGTCTCCACTTTTTTGACCGCCTGCTAGGGAGAAACAAGGGTGGGCAGAGATGACTCTGTTTGGTGAGCTGCATTTTACTTGAACTACTGTCTAAAAATGCAATCTTGTTCGGCTGGCTGTAAAAGCACTGCTGAACGGCTGATACTAATGCTGATGCTGATTTGTTATGAGAGAAAAACACTGCCGAACGGCTGACTGATTCTGACAGATAAGTTCAAGCGAACAAGGTTTTGCCCAACTAAACTGTTGTATGTGACCCTATCTCAGTGCATAGGATAAGAGAGAAAATATACAAGTATCTATCACTGTCCTTGTCTCAGGAATTTCACAAGAATTAACTTAATTTGACATCAGAAATCCTTGATTCATAAAAATTTGCACGTTCTAATTGGGCCTAAAAAACCATATCCGCCTGTCGTAACCATTTAGCGTTTAGACTACCCGTAGCGGGTACTCTAAAACGATACTCTAAAGCTTTAGAGTATGAATATAGAGTAAAAACTGCTGCACTGGGTACTCTAAAACGATACTCTATTCTTTCTCTCACTCTATATTTAGAGTGGTGCTGTGCTTACTCTATACTCTATAGTGGCGGGCCCCACTGGCTAAAGAAAGGAAAAAATGTTATAACTCACAAATCAAAAATCCAAATTAAATTTCAATTTCACCATTAAATTCGTCTCAATAAATCCTTCAAAACTAGATCACATATGGATATATTTAGATAAAGTGACAAGTGGATCCCATAGTGGATAGAATGGATAGAGGATGATATAGAGAATGGATGAGTGCGGAAGAATTAAGTATAGAGGAGAGAATCTTGATGACTAGGACGTATAGAGGATGAATATAAAGGTCCACGAGTGCGGGTACTCTTATGCACCCTGCTCGGAGGTCGTAACTACTGCTGCTAGCCTACAACGGCATCATCACCAAGGAAACAGCAGAACAGCATCTCTACGTACATGGTCACTCAAACTCATCAGGCGCTGCGCAGACAAGCCCTTGATAATCTTCTGGAAGGGTACAAATCCGGATATGGAGGTGCGCAGCAACATGCCACACATCAGGAGCTTCACTCTGTCACTGTCTCACGGTGCAGGGGAGGACACGTACTGCAAGAACTCCTCGTCGAGGAGGAGATGAGCCATGGTGTCTGGCGCGAGGCACACCTCCACGTCGACGCTACCGTCCCCCGCCTGGCCGGGGAACGCGGACATCTTGCCGTCGAACTTGTTCGCGCGGCCGCTCCGCACGGCGAGCGCGCGGCCCCACCCGAAGTCGTTCCCGTCGTACATCGGGAACCGAGGCGAGCTCCCCATCGTGAGCGCCGCGCCGTCGGGGTTGCCCAGCGGGAAGCAACGGGGCGCGGCTTCCCACTCCGCCGCGGCGCGCCGGATCGCGCCGTCCTCGTGCGACGTCACGGTGGCGTGCAGCCGGGCCGCCGCCCAGCCCAGATCGTTGGACGCCAGCTCGGCCACGGTCGCCGTCGTCGCCACGCTCTGGATCGCGTTGCCGAAGTAGAGCGGGGAGATCGCCGGGCGCAGACGGTGCCGGCAGTTCACGGCCATACGGAACGTCGTCGTCTTGTCGGCAGCCAACAGCCGCCGCGCGCGCGTCACGGCCCTCCAGATGTGCGCGCACAGCGATTGGAACGATGAGATTTCAGAGGAACATCGCCCATGAAGAAGTTTGGAGTCATGCACGAGCTTGCCGTTAGCCTCGGCGTCTTGATGACCTGTTCTTTTCGAGTGGTTGGCCGTCGCCTTCAGCTCCCGGATCGCGGCGGCACTGAAGTGGAGAATTCGCTCGCGGAGCGGCGCCTCGGCGTCGAACGTGACGGCCGGGCCCACGCCTCCGGGGAAGCGTAGGACGGCGGTGGAGTCGCCAAAGAAGTTGCGGCGGAAATCGGGCTCCCGGATCGGCGCGCCGCCGCGGCACAGCCCCGCCCACGTGTTGAAGAAGTGCCAGAAGGAGGTGCCATCCACGACGGCGTGGTTGGCGACGAAGCCAACGAACACGGCGCCGTCGCCGAGCACGGTGAGCTGGAACGTCGTGAGCGGGCGCGCGTGGCCGCCGTAGCTCACCGTCCGGTCCATGGGGAACAGGGCATTCGTGAGACCGCTCGGCACGTCGGCCCCGGGCACTAGGAAGTCGCCGAGCGACAGGGACGGCGCGACGGCGTGGTAGAACTCGACGGCCGCGTCGTCGCCGCCGCCGCACCGTATCACGATGCTGTCGTCGTGGAGCGTGACGAGGCGGCCGGCGAGCGCGGGGAAGACGCCGAGCGCGCGGGAGAGCGCCGTCACGAGCGACGACACCAGCGAGGCCGTCGTGAGCACGCCGGGAGGCGGCGGAGGGAAGAACAGCCCCTTCTGGATGTAGTGGCACGATAGCATCGGCATGTCGGACACCGAGAGCCTGAGGTCAGCTCCGACGACCGGCGCCGACGCGCCGGCGGGCCGAACCGTCTGCTTCGAGACGACAGAGATGGCCGCCGGCGCCGCCACGTC
The DNA here is from genome assembly GCA_022457205.1 of Saccharum spontaneum. Lineage (NCBI taxonomy): Eukaryota > Viridiplantae > Streptophyta > Magnoliopsida > Poales > Poaceae > Saccharum > Saccharum spontaneum. The sequence goes on from CM039612.1 coordinate 37,787,027, forward strand.
GTTGCGAACCATTCCGTTTGGCGCGATGGCTGGGGACGACGCGGCGACGGCCGAGGCAGGCTCCACCAAGCAGGCATCGGCGGATATCGGTGGTGCCATCCTCGGACCGTGCTTATCTGGAATGCTAGTAGTTTGTAGTGTGTGTGTGTGTGTGGTGATGTGTGGTGCTGAGGACCTTATATAGGCATCCAGAGGGCTTGGATTCATGCACCTGCACTTGTCCAATTGCATCGTCTCTACTGTTCATGTCGCATTCTTGGGCCCATTTCCATGGAGCTTCCGTTGGGTCTCTCCCTGATCTTCAACTCCATTTCCATGGAGCCTACCGATCAGGGAGTTGAAGATCACCCAAGACCCAACGGGGCAGCCAATCAAACAGAAGTATCTGTATCTATATCACCTGCCTGCTTTTGTTTGCTGTGCCTTTTTTTTCTCGTAGCCTAGCCGAACCGGGTGGAACGGCTGTTGCACGCACGTGCTGGACACGACCGCCCCTCGTGCGGCCTGTCTCGCGTGGTCCACCGCGCCGCCACAAGGCGCCAGGGCTCGCGAAATTTCGTATCCCCGCGACGGTGCGGCGTTGCTGTCATCCTGTCACGGGCTGGGCGTGGCCGTGCGGGAGAGCACGGAGCAGAGCACCGGATAGCCATCATCAGACAGCGGCCACCCGGGCCGCGGGCGGGGGCCAGCGCCCACGCGCGGACGAGGTTCGCGGCAGCCGCGGCGGGTGGCAGCGCACATGGCACCCGACCCCGCCGCGCGCGCGCGGCGTGGAAGCGGCGGAGCCACAGCTTTGCGTCGGAGGGAGTTTGGAGCTCGACGTCGGGTTCGGTGGCTGGCGGACGGTACGCTGTACAAGGCCGCAAGGGGGCATGGCGCCGCACGCTGCTTTGCCGCCGCGCGGTAGTGACAGGGCGTCGGCCGAGACGAGACCGAGACCAACAACGACGCACCCGCGCGCGAAGCACCGTGTTTGTTTATTATTATGGCCGATCTGACCGCTGCGCGCGTTGCTGTCCCATCGGGCCGTCCCTGGCTAATCTGGGCACCTTGGCAAGTTGCAGCCCAATTGTGACGGGCCCAGAAACTAGGCCTGGGGTTGCGACCCACGGAACAAACTGGCCCAATAGAGGCCTGCTGTCATGAAGCGTAGAAAGTCGGTGTCACTTACGCTTCTAGCCCAAGCAACTCCTAGCCCAGCCATTGCTGCTTGCACCTTTGTTTTTGCGGTAATGCTTCTTCACGGTCGTCCAAACGCAACGGACGCGCCCACGCGACCCGACCCCGACCCGTGCCCTTATCCGCTCGTGCGAGCCCTGCTGCACGCACACTCTTCCTTATCCTCCCGCTGCTCTGGCTTCACTCCTTCGTTTCGCTTCGGCGTCGGCGTCGTCGCCCCGCGGCTCCCTCCCGCGTGCCTCCACGCGCGCGACGACGGCTGCTACCGGCGAGCCGCGCCTCTCTCCCTCTCCCTCTCTCTCCCTTCCTCCCTCCCTCCTCCATGCTCCCGCAGCCTCCATGCCACCGAGAGAGAGCGCGACGGCGGAGGTTGCGAGCCGTGCGCTCTCCCTCCTCCCCTGCCTCCCTCCCCTTGCTCTGGCGACGTCCAGCCACCGGAGAGAAGCTTGACGGTGGTGGGTTTCGGCGAGGCAGGTGGATCATTTGTGGATATGAGTTGTTCCTTCCTCTTCCTCCTCGGAGACTCCCCTCCCTCCTCCTTTCTCCGGATCTAGCCATCTTCCTCCTCCCCCTTCCTCCTCCTCCTCCTCCTCCCCCCTCTGGATCTAAGGGTTTGGTGGTGGCTAGGGTTGTAGCGAGTCAGATCTCGTCCTTGTTGCAATGATTCTTTTTTCAATATTGCAACAAATGATGAGGATTGTTGCAACAATATTTTTTTGGTTGTTGCAACAGGCGATTCTCTGATGTTGCAGTAGTTCTGGATATGTTTCAAAAGCTTTTTTTCGTTGTTGCAGCAACTTTCCCCCGATGTTGCAGTAGATTTTTGTTTGCAACAGGCATTTTTTCCCCGAGGTTGCATTAGTAGTGCTTCTGATGTTGCAATAGTTTTTTCTCCTTGTTGTAACAGATTCTCCCCGCTATTGCAGTGGATGTGTTTTAAATGTTGCAGTAGACATTTTTTGATGTTACAGTTCATATTTTTTGTTTGTTGTATTATTTGTTATTTTAATGTTTTAATAGCTTTTTTCATTTGTTTCATCAGTTTTTTTTCGTTTGTTGCATTAGGTGTCCTTCGATGTTGTAATAGCCTTTTTCTCATATTGCAGCCAGGGGGTGGACTATGGTGGTGAGCTAGTGGCGGGGCGGAGGTGCTGGGGTTGGCGAGCACTGGCGGAGCCAAGGGGGCTGGCAGGGGCCATGCCCCCCCAACATAAGTGCAAACTTTTTCTATGTAATAGATAATTTAATAATCTATATTAGAAGGATATAATAAAAGCTTTGTTATATATTTTTTGATGACTTTTGGACAACAAAATCACACAAATTTGCATTTTATCTTTAGATGATCTCATCCCCAGTGTAAAAATCCAAACAAATAAGCTACACTCAATTATTTTATGATTGAAACTCTTTGGACCGGTCCCCCTGTCCATAATTTTTTTTTGGACCACCTCCTGTCCATAATTTCTAGCTCCGCCACTATCGGCGAGGTTGGGGGCGGGGGCAGATCTGTGCATGTGGGGGGCGTCTTTCTTCTCCGTGCGGGAGCGAAGCAGGGGTCGTGTTTCTTTCTCCGTGCGAGGCGGGGCGGGGGTCGGTTTCTTCTTTTCTTCTTCTTTTCCGCGGGGGGAGGGGGAGGAGGGGCTGGTGCTGCTCGTTGCGGCATCCAGCGCTAGCGCCTGGATCCGAACATCCGAGCGCTAGCAGGACCGTTGTTTTTGTGGCTTGTTCATGTTCTGCCTCCGATCGCGAATCCTCGTCGTCGCTAGTCTCGTCAGTCTTCTTCATGGTCCTCCAGCAGTTCACCGCGCGCACTGCGTAGGCTCGTAGCGGTTCGCAGCTCGCTGGTGCTGCAGCACAAGCACCCACGACTGTAAGCACCTGCAGTTATTTTTTTGAATTTCTGCACCTGCAGTTTTTTTTTTGAATTTCTGCACCTGCAGTTTTCAAGTGGTACCCACAGTTCCGCGCTGCCTCCGTACTGAAGCAATCCTCCGTCTCTCCTCGTTACTACGGCCCCGTTTAGATCCTAAATTTTCTCCCAAATTTCACTATGCAAAAAGAAGATTTCCCGTCACATCAAAATATTGGCACATGCATAGAGTACTAAATGTAGATAAAATTAAAAACTAATTGCACAGTTTTATTATACTTTGCGAGACGAACATTTTAAGCCTAATTAATCAATATTTGAACAATTATTACCAAATAAAAACAAAAATACTACAGTACCTGAGGCACTGTTTATACCCGAATTCAGGCCCGAATTTGGACATCTAAACAGGCCCTACGTTGGTGTCCTACCACGTTGCTGGGCTGGCCACGACAACGGCCAACAGGGCCGGGGCGCAGAGGCTGCCCTACCATGTGTACCGTACCCCGGCAACAAAAGCTGCGAGACAGCCACCAGCACCGGCTCAACGGACACGCAGGTCGGCCGAGATCCCTCCCCTCCGTCCGGTCCCCGCAACTGTCACGAGCCCCGCCAGCGGAGCCATATTTGCATGGGCCGACCTAGGACAGCAACAGCCGGCGAGCTAGCAGATACGGCGAACCTGGAAACCAATCGGGCTGTGTTTAGTTGAGAAAAATGGGGGTAAAAAGTTACTGTAGTACTTTTCGTTGTTATTTGGTAAAATTTGTCCAACCTTGAATTAATTAGACTTAAAAGATTCGTCTTGAACTTTACAGACAAACTATGCAATTAGTTAGTTTTTTTACCTATATTTAATGCTCCATGCATACGTTTAAAGATTTGATGTGATGGGTGGAAGAGAAAATATTTTGGATTTGCATGTGAAGTAAACAGGGCCGGTTGAGCGGCTGGCTGATGCGAATTTGGCCTTGCAACCGCTTGCATGCAAAGGCCAAGAAATATCTTCTATGTAACTGGCACAAAACAACTCCAAACTACGGAGTACCACGTACTGGCCTCGATCGTCGGCGTCGCTGTCGTCGAGCAACCGTATCACCTATTCACCTGTCGTCTCGTCGAGGACGCAACAGATATATGGCCTTCTAGAAGTCGGAGCAGCATGGGTATTGGGTAGGGTGGATAACTTTGACGTCTCAGATGAGCCGGTGGCTGGTCTCGTACTCTCGTCTACCCTCCAATGACGTTGTGGAGTTAATGCTAATATGCTATGGTTGAGTTCCTCTTCAGTTGACAAAGACCAAGGCAGCAGGTGTGTAGTTTTTCCCGTCTTCGAGCGACAGATACTAATGATGGTTCAACGGGGAAACAGTAGTGATACGGTACCGGATAACAAGTTACACCAATCAACCTCTGCAGGTTCTCGACCCGTGGGCCGTGGTAAAAGGATTGACTCTAACGGGAGGACAGATCTCAGTTAACAGTAGCAGTAGCGAACAATAGTTACATAGCAGAACAAAACAAATATCTCAAACAAAATACATGAAAAGTGTTGATGCTTAATTAGGTTAACACACTGGTAAGGAGCTAAATGTAGGGCTTAATCGACTTTTGGTCGGCCGGCGCCTAGGATTGCTCGCATTCGAACCTTGTGCTTCCGGCGATGAGCGCGATACACAATACATGTCACCGGAGGAGCTTCGTTGGGAACGAGATACGTAAGACGCGCCGACAAGGTCTTTTAAAACATGATACCCCACACGCACGGGAGGGACCACATCAAGGCGCGTAGCAGCAATGTTTTCCTAAACGCTAAACGATAAACAGTCGGTCACCTGCAGTTTAGCCATTATTCGGGCTAAACAGTCCATTAAACAGGCTAAACATCCAATTAAACGGGCTAAACGGAAGATTAAACGGAAACGACATACCACTGTGTAGCGGGGGTGTTTAAAACGGGCTACATGGCCGTTTAGGAGAACAGTGGCAGCGGCTATGGGATGCCCTAGCTGGCCTGGCTGCTCTAGAGCTTCGCCATCATCGATCCACAAGCCGTTCAACGGCGACGAAGAACAAGGAGAAGAATAGATGGAAAAAGGGGGTAAAGAGAGATAGTAGATTGATTTTTGTGTTGATCTGTATATGTTTCTTGATTCACTCCTTCAGAGGAATGCAATGGTAAATGTATTTTTCGGTTTAAAGAAGTCAAAAAAATCAGCCTAGTCGGTTTTGGAAACCGGCTAAGCCTACTTTTCCGGCTAAGCCTACTTTTCTAGACCAGCCCCCTCGAAATTGCCTTTTCTTCATCCGGACTCCCAACGAGATGATTCATAAATGTTTTCTCAATCACCTCAACGAGAGGAACATAATAATGGGGTCCATTATGCCTTTTGACAAAGTGTCAAAACCGACTTAGCCAATTTAGGAAACCAACTAAGCCTGTTTTTGCTAGAAATTCTGCATTTAGGCTTCCTTGACAATTTTGGCTGTTAGCACACATGATATATCTTCACATTTCCAGAAGTTTACCCTCTATATACCTAGCTCTTTACTTACCATTGATAGAGCTCATGCTTTGATTGTGTGACATTTAACGTGGTAGATTAGCTATAGGCTAGTTGGTAGAGTAGGCTCTAGGTTGCAAAACTCGTTTTGTTTGAGGGTAAGTAAGAGCACACTGGAGAAACCTTAAGTGCACATATTGCTAAGAGTAGTTTATGATTTTTCCAGTGGTAGATTAAATTGAGCCCTAGGTTTAAGTTTGAATTTTGAACACCTAATTCACCGTCTCCTCTTGGGTGGGTGCTCACGAGATCTTCCAATTGGCGCAATGATAGAGTCAACCAACAGGTGCTTAAACAATATTGTGGTGAATATTGAGATACTTTAGGTAAAAAACAAAGACAACAATGAATCCATAATAGAATAGAATGTATAAGATGACCCCAAATTTGAAATTAGAAAGAACAAGAAATTAAACAATTTATGAGAGATGACTTGACAGTGGTTTTATTCAGGAAAGTCTACCTTAGTTTACACAAGACTTGTCACTATGAAGACTTAAAATAAGTGTCTTTTAGGATTTGAACCCACAACTGTCAACACATGCACCACCTCTGCCACAAGATTACACACTCATTTTTTAGTATATATAGGATGCTATCTTTTTTATCAACATTATGTTATCTTGTATATATAGCCCCTAAATGATTTCAATAGAAAAGTTTCAAAAAATTATGTATAGCCCCTAATCTTTTAATCTGTGAGTATATATAGGATGCTATCTTCAACTATAGAGTTTTAGATCTTATCGAGCTCTACAATTTTATAAAGGGTGCGTCTCCATCCAAAATAGTTTGAAATTTAAAAAAATGAATATAAAAAACTATGAATTTTGACATGAATGTCTAGGACTCTAAATATGTTCAAGTAAAAAATTTGTTATTTGCAAAGTTGTATATTATTGTGTTGCCAACTACAACTTTGATATAGACAATGTCAATGTCCTAATGTGATGTATAAAAAAGAACGGAGGGAGTGATAATAAAATAGGCCTATGAGATACACGTTGATTTTAAATGAGTGTCAAAGTAATACCATTAAGGTATATTTTTGTGCTCTCCACGTGTGAGTTGGAAGTAAACAAGTCAAATTATAGAGAGCAACTATTACTGTTACGGTGTCCTAAGGGCATGTACAACCCATCTATATGCCTCGTCTGTAAACTGTTTATTTTGCGAAAAACACCCCACCGTCTCGACTTGAATGAGGACAGAGAGCACATAGAGGGAGAGGTTGTCCGTGTTATCGATTCCAATAACTTACAGACCCTGTTTGTGGGTTATACATGCCCTAAGGATAAAAATGGACATGTCGCTTGATATGCTTAAGATATTCATCGTCTAATAAATTGACTGACCATTTGTAGTTTGACCATGCAAAAGAAAATTGGATGTTTTGAAACAGACTAGACCAATTGCGATGACGATCGATGGAGACTTCTGGGACCCTGGGAGGAAAATTGCAGCTCTCTCCCAAGAGGCCAGAAAGGGAGAGGCAGAGACATCGAGCCACTATAAGCAAATTTTAGAAAAAATCAGCATTGCGAGAAGAAGAAAATGTCGAAGCTTTGCGTCAAAAAAAGAAAGAAAGAAAGAAAGTGTCGAAGCTTATCTTGTCTTGATTGAACCCTGGGTAAATTGTCTCTCTCAGACTCTTTGATAGAGTAGTAGTACGAGCCACTTGCATACGTGAGGTTGGTTTATATTTTAATTCTCGTGAAGTACAACTTAAATGTAGGTGGATTAGCTATTGGCCACCGTGCCCGCAAGTTGCTGCCGGTCCTAATCAGGCCGGCGCCGGCCAGGCGCCAACTAGGCCGTATCCACGTTGTGCTAAGAAAGGCATGTATTTGATTACCGGGCTAAACTTTAGATGAACTAAAAGGTGAACTGATTTTAAGTTTTTAGTCCACTCTAGCTAGTTATTAGTATGTATCCGAATAATACAGAACTAAATTTTAGTCGACTAAACTTAGTTATCTAAATTTTAGTTGGATACAACTAGTAATCGAGATGATCCATACATGCCATAGTCATTAGTAGCAGCAACGGGTGTTCTAACCATTCATACATTTGAGGCCATGTTTAGATCGTCTAGAGAGCTAATTATTAGTGCACTAGTTTCTAGAATTAAAGTTTAGGTAACTAAAATTTAGTCCTGCACTGTTTGATTGATACGTAGACTAATATGTACTAATATTCTTGAAACCAGACAGAGTTTCCTTGCTTTGGGGGGAGATAGAAAGGGGTAGGCAGTAGGGCATTGATACCATTTCATGTTGTGTGTCAACTTTTAGTCCGAACTAGTTCGTTTTGGTCAACTAGTGAACTAACAATACGTTGGAGCTTGACTCATTTAACCTTTTAATCTACACATACATGATATAAGACTAAATTTAGGCAACTAAAATTTAGTTATGCTATCCAAACAAACCCTAACAAGTTGAAGATTATTAGGAGATGCTAAATTAAGGTTTGTGCAGCACTATTGACATTTCTACTAGTAAGTGGTATTCTAAATCACCCTCTTTTTCTCTCAATCACTTTCTATTTCCATGAAATTTGGATGTCATATTTTCCAAAATATATGTTATTTGAGATAAAGAAACTGTTGGGAGAGAAATATTAGGGAGAACTTTCTGTTGGATGCATCTATATGAAAATGCAGGCAAATTAAATTTAGAAGGATTCTTGGAGATGGTGTTGTTGTGTATGCCACTTTTACTATTCCCTCCATTTCAAAAGAATTACACATCTCGTTTTTCAAATAGTCAAAATTTTAAATTTTACGAAATATATATGAAAAAATAATAATAGTTTTGATGTATAAGAAGCGCGTTTAAACTAATAGTGTAATATGTTTTCATAACAAATATATTAGAAGATATGCATGTTTATAATATTTTCTAAACATATTCAATTTTTTAAAAATAAATAATAAACTATGTACATTGTTATTTTGAGAGTAATCGAAACTACGCATAAATTCATGCAGCAGCCTCAACGAGCTGCTGGTTTGTTAAACTAGCTTTCTGACGGCACCGTTGCAGCACGGCCTCACCCGGCAACGGCGTGCCCTCCGGGTATTTTAGTAGGGGCTGTAATCGCCTACCGCAATTCAATTCAGACCTTAATTAGTTTTGTACAACTAAAAAAACTAGTATAATGCTCTCTATATTTTAAATTATAAAGTATTTAGTTTTTAATATATTGCTATTTATTATATATCTACACATGGTTTATATCTAAATGCATGTAAAATACTTTATAATTTAGAATGGAGTACTTCCTCCGTTCTATAATAAGTGTACCCCTATAGATTAATTTTTTTCCCCATATCTCTTCCTCCAAGTATAATAATCGCATCTTTTTAAGGGCATATTTGTAATTTCTCACTAGCATTGTTATCTTCACCAAAGTCCCAAAAGCGCACTTGTTTTGGGACATGTGGAGTAAATACCACTGTATCTCCCATTTTCCTGATCCTCGTTCCTCTACAGTACACGACTCCGAGTGAGAAACGGGAGGCTGAGGCTGGGGCTGGGGGAGTGCGGACTAGTGACCGAGCTGGGGGAGCGTGGAGCGCCGGCCGGTGCGGCGAGATGATGATGGCGCCGCGACACCTGCGCGAGGGACAAGGTGTGGGTGGGCGCCGCGTTGTCCAGGTGCACCTGTAACAAACGAGCGCAGGCCGGATCAGGCAGATTCTCCCCCTCCCTAGAGATCCGGCTCCGGCACGCCGCACGCCGCAGCTGCGCCTGCGTGCGCGACTGCGCTTGCAGTTGCATGCATGCATGCATGCTGCCTGGATGCATCCGTCTCTTGTCTCCAACAGCGCCGTGGCTGTATCTGTAGCACTGGCTGCGGGCTACTTGCCGCGGCAGGTATGGGCACCAGATAAGATGGTGTGATCTGTGGACTTTTCACGGACGCCTCGCGGCAAGGCAGCTAGGAAAAGCAATTTTCGAGCAAGTGGATTGTGTGCTGACTGTTGCAGATTAGTATTGAAAAGCTGATCCGTAGACCAGTAGGCTACCGGTGTAGATTATAGATAGGTTACCACAAAAGGGTAGGGTTGTTGGCATCCAACGCTGCCTGCCAGCGCTTAATACGACTCATCATTGGTCTACGCTACTGAGCAATCAGATGGCAAGCAACACGGACACAGTTGCTAGATTTGGAAAAAAAACTGAGGTTCAGTTCACTCCAAAATGCAAAAAGTTTCAAGATTTTTCGTAACATCGCATATGCTGGCACATGTATAGAACATTAAATATAGGTAGTAAAAAATAACTAATTGCATAGTTTGTCTGTAAATGTCGAGACGAATCTTTTGAGCCTAGTTAATTCATGATTAGACAAAGTTTGTCAAATACAAACGAAAATGTTACAGTACTTTTAAAAAAAAATTTGGAAACTAAACATGGCCTGAAATCGTTTTCTTTTCATCCTTTCTTCCCGTTTGAAGCAAAGCTAAAGATGACTTCTGCTTGGTAGAAGCACAGACCATTTTCTCGATACTAGCAATAACAACTCCACAGATGAACGGACCACGCATCATTGGTCTACGCTACTGAGGCAGTGTTTAGTTGCTTCGAAGTTCAAAAAATTTTACAAGATTTTCTATCACATCGAATCTTTGGACATATACATGGAGCATTAAATATAGATAAAAATAATAATTAATTCTACAGTTTGGTTGTAAATCATGAGACGAATCTTTCGAACATAATTAACCCATGATTAGACACTAATTACCAAATAAAAACAAAAAAGTTAATGTACTTCCAAAAATTTTACACCCCCATCTAAACATAGCCTGAGCAATCAGGCAGAAGCACACGCAGGGGTAAGACAGCCTTCGAACATTGTGTTTAAGAAAAAGACCTTCACGTAGGTCGAGAAAACTCTCGAATCTCTGTCTCACCCGTACACAGCGGCACCGCAACGCTCCCGTGAGACTGGGCTGGTCTTAGACCTATGCTTTGGCGTGGGACAGACGAGGAGATTTTTTTCAATGCGCAGATAAACTACGTCTCCTCCTGTCAATAAATCAGCCCTCGAGAGGATTCGAACTCTGGCAGGTGGGGTGCAAAGCACACGGCTGGACAAACAGTGCGCTCACCTTTCACGCTAGTGATGGTGGTCACACTTCCCTTTCCGTTTCTGGCGCTGGCTAGGCAAACAGTGCGCTCACCTTTCACGCTAGCGATGGATGGTTGCGCGGCTTCTGTTGTGCGTGCTGCCATTTTTAATGGAACAAACAAGGACAAAGGGTCATCTTCTTGTGTTCCCCATACAGAGAACTACAAACTGTACTCCTATCAAAGGCACCGTTTGGATGTCAAAATTTTTGGCAAAACGCTACTGTAGCGTTTTCGTTGTTATTTGACAAATATTGTCCAATCATGGTTTAATTAGGCTTAAAAGATTCGTCTCGTCCATTTCGTCTAAACTGTGTAATTAGTTTTATTTTTTATCTATATTTAATGCTTCATGCATGAGTCTAAAGATTCGATGTGACGGAGAATCTGAAAAATTTAGCAAAATTTCTGGGATCTAAACAGGCCCAAAAAAAGGAAAAAAGTACAACTGTACATGCAAAGCGGTAGTACTGTATACGCAATGTGGGGCCTCGTTTAGATGGGTGAATTGGGGGAGAAAAACACTGTATCAGAATTCTTGTAGCATTTCGTTTGTATTTGGTAAAAATTATCCAAATTTTGACTAACTAGGCTTAAAATGTTCGTCTCGCAAAGTACAACAAAACTGTGTAATTAGTTTTTGATTTCATCAACATTTAGTACACCATGCATTTGCCGACATTTTGATGTGACGGGGAATCTTTTTTTTGCATAGTAGAATTTGGGGGAAGAATAGGGGAACTAAACAAGGCCTGGTAGATGCAATCTACAGTACCACGTCGGTATTCCATATTGGCAATTGGACAGTTTTTTTAAATCTGGTGACCCGCTGAGCGCAGCAGCGGAGCACGGAAGACACGCACTCGCCAGATCAAGCGAGCCGGGGGGGGGGGGGGGGGGGGGCGGGGCGGCGAAATCTCAGCCGCGTCAGTGAGGGGAAGAGGAGGAATATGATAGGCACTCACACTGGCGTAGCGGCGAACGGGAGGCATTTTTTGTGCACTAATGACGTACGGTTTGTCCAGAGATGCCCACTAGCGAGCTGAGCTGAGGCTCAGATCAGGGATGGATGCATCATATCTCGCCCGCCGGCCCCGCTCGTTTGGGCCAATCGCCGACCTGCTTTTCCCGGCCGCAGGAAAAAAAAAACTTAAGAAAATGGCATGATTGCTGGTGACTGCTGCCATGCTACGTGCACCCGGCGTGCTTGGTTTGGTTTTGTGGAGTAGAGCGTTTTTCTAGTTTCGAAGGTCTTATTGTGTGCGGCTCCGGACACACCACCTATAAATGAAGTGGTAGACCATGAGACGTGACTTGCTATCTGTGGATGAACCAAAGACTATTCCGTTCTAGCTAGGATAACAAACATATAAAAAAAGATGTCACGACACAATCCTCTATCTGGAGTATAATATTATGATGTAGGAGTAAACCTTCTATCGATCAGGTCATTTTTTTCTCTTAAAAAAAATCAAATTTATGTTTTCCCCCTTTGACTAGAACATCCTTTTGCAATTCTTGATCTAATTCATTTAAGCAATAGTACTTATCTACCTTTGACTTATTCATTTCCACAATATCACTATTATATGCTTTTGTTCCCTAACATGCTACGCATTGATAAATAAAAATGTATAGACCACTTCAACATGATTTAAAAACCGCAAAATCCATTAAATTATGCCATTATCTTGAAGTTTTGGTGATAGGAAGATAATTAGAAGAATGAAAACTAGTAGCTCTGTGCTCAAAGAGTACCCAATGATTGTTTGTCAAGAAAATGTACCAATCGCACGAGTGTGTACTTAAAATGTACTAATAATTTTAAGTCAACCGTATTGAGACAATGCACCATAATAGATGATTATGGTAGAAAAAAGTATCTTATAGGTAAGCAATCTATAGTTGTGTACGTGGGTGATAAGCTATGTATATATCTTGATGTTCTGACACGTCTACTAAACGTACCAAAACGAATGACCTTTTTTTCAATGCACGAGATGTACAATCTCGTTCCAAGATTTGGTTGTACTGTTGCGTATCTGTATGATAGGTTATGCATATCCTATAAAATCATGACGTGTCTAGAACAATTGAGGCTACTGTGTTTTTTTTCAATGGTTTTGCTTCTAAGGATAACACTTAGATGGATGCTGTAAGATTTTCTTAGGTGAATAATAACAACTATGAGAGCAATTCATAGTTATGCATTTAATGATCTAGAATGTGTTGTATAATAAAATTCTAATGCATCCACTAAAATCATGTTAGAAGGTCATGTTGTATATTGTCTTTGTTGTTACATAACCGCAATGTACAAGATTTAATTGAACTAAAAAATAAATGTTGCTTTAGAAATCTATAGTTTTATTTCCATGTGATGTGGTATTTATATCTTAAAAACCACTGCACATTCACTAAGGCAGCCGCTTCTACCAATGTTTGTTATAATATTTGATCTTTAAGCATGACGTTAATGCATGCTACATAGCTTGTGAGTAAACAAAAAGAAAAACACTATATATAGTAAATTTGCATTTATCTAATAGCCCAATACATGTGATGGTGCAAAAAAGGCACCATTCCTTTTCTCCAAGCGTATTGTACAAAACACATTTTCTAAGATTATTCATAGCTTATATTGGCTTTGCAAGCAAAGAAACTACTCCCTCAATACTTCAAATGACTGACATTTTGGGCAAGGTTTGCGTTGAATTTTTAGAACTCTGATTGTAGAAGATTTTTGGCTTATTTAGTTTACAAACTTTATGTTTGTATGGATTTATCTTGAAAAGTACTTTCATAAAAACATAATTTTTTAAGATGTTTATTTATACTCTAATAGAAAATAGAGGTTAAATTTTTATTTTGGAAGCTGTGCCATTGTGTCCAAAACATTTATTAATTGCAAACAATAGGAAGTAGCACATTAAGTACCAATCTATAACTATATATCTATCTCTTTATAATCCTAAACCCCACTAACATTGTATCTCAATGTGCAAGTTGTCCACACCTTAGGCCTGGTTTAGTTCCCAAAATTTTTTGTCTCCACCCATCACATCGAATGTTTGGACACATGCATGAAGTACTAAACATAGACGAAAAAACTAATTGTACAGTTCTTCGGTGAAATCGCGAGACGAATCTTTTAAACCTAATTAGTCCATGAAAAGCCTTTAGTGCTACAGTAACCAACATGTGCTAATGACGGATTAATTAGTTTCATTAGGTTCGTCTCGTAGTTTCCTGACGGGTTCTGTAATTTGTTTTTTTATTAGTATCCGAAAACCTTTTCCGACATCTCCGATGTGACACCCAAAAATTTTCTTTTTGCGAACTAAACGTAGCCTTAGCAATGTATTATCACAAACAATAAAACCCACCAGCACATGCAATTATGATGTCCATATCAACAAGGCACATAAACATTTAGTTGTCCACATCAACATGGCACGCAATCCACTAACATTAAATAATAATAGTTTATTCCTTCGTATAAATAATTATATATATTCTAATTTCATTCTAAATCATCTGCAATTCTTGTAGCAACACGCACGGTATGCTTCTAGTATACTATATTTTGTAGGTCCAACTGTTTATTACTATAGATTTCGTGTTTTTGAGATATGTTGACACTGTTATTAACGTATGTATAATATAAAACATACAACCTGTAGCATAGGACTTTGACATTAAAAGTGTACAAACCATTTTTTAACAAACTAAAGGCATGTTTGGATCCATTTGCTGCTAATAATTACCTAGCTAATAGCTCATAATAATTAGTTGATTTGGTCTAACTAGTAAGATAGTTGTTAATTGGGTATAGTTAATAATTAGCTAGACTATTAGTTGCACATGTTTAGATACAAAGGAGCTAATTAATTAGCAGTTAGTAACTAGGATCCAGATAGGACCTAAATGGATCACACCATTTCTAGAAGGAAAAACTTTCATCCGAAAATATCTTCAACGACAATGTCTATGCAACGTAATTCTGACTCTTATTCTAGTCGCTTGACTAAATCATGTTAACGCATAATAATTAGGAAGGACTAAAGTTACTAGCCTCCAGACTCAAAAGTACAAGCCGACGATAATGATCGCCTTCAACTAACGCTCACATGGTACAGCCGCCCCCGGTTCAAATCTACCGTCGCTCTATCCTAAATTATAAGACGTTTAACTTTTTATCCCAAGTTTAACCACTCGTTTTATTCAAAAAATATGTATACATAGTCAAATTTAAGTTATTCTTGAGAAATTTTTATTAATATACCCAGCCACGATAAAAAAATTGTTATTTTGCATAACTTTTTAAATAAGATAAGTATCATTTAGATGGAGGAAGTATTCATCACCAGTTCACCTGACGGCTCCCACGACGGCACCACCACCACACACACACGAGGACAGAGGAGAGGAGCGAAAAGGACACGGGACACCAGCCCGCCGGCGGCGACAGGGTGCGTGTCCGTGTCGTGCGTGCGTGTGCGCCGAGCAAATTTCCCGCCCGGCCCCCAGCCGACGTGGCTCGGCATCCCAGCTGTCCTCGTTTAGTTTTCCATATTCATCCTAAATTTCACTATAAAAAAGAAGATTTTTCATCACATCGAAATATCGATACATATATAGAGTATTAAATATAGATAAAGTTAAAAATTAATTACACAGTTTAGTTATACTTTGCTAGACGAATATTTTGAGTCTAATTAATCTATATTTAGACAATTATTATCAAATAAAAACAAAATTACTGCAGTGTTATACAGTAATTCGGGAGGCCCGAATCGGTCATCTAAACACACCCAGATCGCGCCGAAGTAAACGCCGCATCCCCAATCCCCACCTCGTCCTCCTCTCCACTCTCTTCTCCCTCCAATAATCCTCTCCTCCTCTCTGCTTGCTCCACCTCCAAGCACCACCGAATCAGGGGGCGAGTGGGAGCAGCGAGTGGGAGGAGGGAATCCCATGTCTCCGCCCCTCGCTGGAGCAGATCCTCGGCGAGCCGGCGTGGAGCTGCTGCGGTAGAAAAGCCAGCTGAGCCTGCTGCGAGCGCCTGATCCGCCCGATCGGGATCGATGGGTGGGGAGGCGCCGGAGCCCCGCCGGCTGACCCGCGCGCTGAGCATCGGCGGCGGCGACGGCGGCTGGGTCCCCGATGAGATGCTGCACCTGGTGATGGGGTTCGTCGAGGACCCGCGCGACCGGGAGGCCGCGTCACTGGTGTGCCGCCGGTGGCACCGCGTCGACGCGCTCTCGCGGAAGCACGTCACGGTGCCCTTCTGCTACGCCGTGTCCCCGGCGCGCCTGCTCGCGCGGTTCCCGCGGCTCGAGTCGCTGGCCGTCAAGGGGAAGCCCCGCGCGGCCATGTACGGCCTCATACCCGACGACTGGGGCGCCTACGCCCGCCCCTGGGTCACCGAGCTCGCCGCGCCGCTCGAGTGCCTCAAGGCGCTCCACCTCCGACGCATGGTCGTCACGGACGACGACCTTGCCGAGCTCGTCCGCGCCAGGGGCCACATGCTGCAGGAGCTCAAGCTCGACAAGTGCACCGGCTTCTCCACGGATGGACTCCGCCTCGTTGCCCGCTCCTGCAGGTACTCGTACTCCTCGATTCTCTTGCTCTTGTTAGCTCCGATCTGGGTGTTGGAGGAAGTAAGATCGAATTGGGGTTTACTGAGATGGTGACAATGAGGGGGCGTAGCTACTGTCTAGTCGTTGATTCCCCGAAACGGTTGTGGAGTCATAGCACCCATCACTTTCTGCAAGTAGAAACTTGTGCTACCTTGGGGAGAGTTTTTACAAAAAAGCAGGTTTGAGATCTAGCGCCAAAAATTGGGTGGACTGCCCTCAAATGATTAGAGATCCTAACACCTAATCATAGAAGATCCGCAGAAGTCTTAGGAGTGCATCTTCAAACCTGTATCATTACAATTCGTGGCTTCTGCTGTAGATTTCTCCAAAAAAGATGGTGTTAATTGTGAATAATTTGATTATATGATGCCTTATTTTAATATGTATTATATATAAAGAAAAGTTGAGTCATCGAGCAAACCACTGGGAACATGGAAGGTTGGGCTGTGTTTTGTCTTTGGGTAGATCTACCAGAAAAGGAGTCTTTAAATGACCCCAAATTTTCGTGTAGCATGATTGTTGGGAATATTTAATGCAAGTCGAATTAAATTAAAACAAGGATAATATGCACTGGCTGAGTTGAACTTCTGTGATTCCCTTGGTTCTAAAATTCTAACAAAATGCCCAAGCAGCATGTAAACAGTGGCGTAGTTCTATCATTTTCTGTATTCTGCTAGGAGCTTTTGGTGTTTCCTGATCACCCCCGTGACATATAGTTTTAGGTGTCAGGACAGGGATTGTTATTCGTTGATTGCTTAAAAGGGGGGTTACATTTATTTGCCTGTAGGCTGTAGTGCATCCTTTTGTTATTTGGTTTTCCCCTTTAGTATTCTTATAGCTGCTAATATTGTGATGAAATCATCACACTAACTTGGGGTGCTAAATTTCATCAGATCACTGAGAACTTTGTTTCTGGAAGAGTGTCAAATTGATGATAAAGGCAGTGAATGGATCCACGATCTTGCAGTCGGCTGTCCTGTTCTGACAACATTGAATTTCCACATGACTGAGCTTCAAGTGATGCCAGCTGACCTAGAGCTTCTTGCAAAGAGCTGCAAGTCACTGATTTCCTTGAAGATTAGTGACTGTGATCTTTCAGAATTGATAGAGTTCTTCCAATTTGCCACAGCACTGGAAGAATTTGCTGGAGGGACATTCAATGAGCAAGGGGAACTCACCAAGTATGGGAATGTTAGATTTCCATCAAGACTATGCTCCTTGGGACTTACTTTCATGGGAACAAATGAAATGCCCACTATATTTCCTTTTTCTGCAATACTGAAGAAGCTGGATTTGCAGTACACTTTCCTCACCACTGAAGACCATTGCCAGCTTATTGCAAAATGTCCGAACTTGCTAGTTCTTGCGGTAATATCTCCTGCTCATGTAAATTATTAAGATACTCAATTTGCGATCTTTTTATTGTAACTGACAGTATTTTTTTTCGATAGGTGAGGAATGTGATTGGAGATAGAGGATTAGGAGTTGTTGCAGATACGTGCAAGAAGCTCCAAAGGCTCAGAATTGAGCGAGGAGACGATGAAGGAGGTGTGCAAGAAGAGCAAGGAGGGGTCTCTCAAGTGGGCTTGACGGCAATAGCCGTCGGTTGCCGTGAACTGGAATACATAGCTGCCTATGTGTCTGATATAACCAATGGGGCCCTGGAATCTATTGGGACATTCTGCAAAAAACTCTATGACTTCCGGCTTGTTCTGCTTGATAGAGAAGAGAGGATAACAGAATTGCCACTGGACAATGGTGTCCGAGCTTTGTTGAGGGGCTGCACCAAACTTCGGAGGTTTGCTCTGTACTTGAGACCAGGAGGGCTCTCAGATGCAGGTCTCGGCTACATTGGACAGTGCAGTGGAAACATCCAATACATGCTTCTCGGTAATGTTGGGGAAACTGATGATGGATTGTTCAGTTTCGCATTGGGATGCGTGAACCTGCGAAAGCTTGAACTCAGGAGTTGTTGCTTCAGCGAGCGAGCTCTGGCCCTCGCAATCCTACGTATGCCTTCCCTGAGGTACGTATGGATTCAGGGCTACAAAGCGTCTCAAACCGGCCGAGACCTCATGCTCATGGCGAGGCCCTTCTGGAACATAGAGTTTACACCTCCCAATTCCGAGAACGCAGGTTGGTTGATGGAAGATGGGGAACCTTGTGTAGATCGTCATGCTCAGATACTCGCGTACCACTCCCTCGCCGGTAAGAGGTTGGACTGCCCACAATCCGTGGTCCCTTTGTATCCTGCGTGAGTGTAAATAGACTAAGCTCAAGCTGGTGTCTTTCTCCCACGTCCTTGCTTTCTTAGCCTCCTGGTCAACAAGAACGATGTTGATAACTTGATATGTGGTTATTGTATGGATCTAGATGGCTAGCTGCTACGTACTGTAATAAGCTACTAGTATAGCTGAGATGTCCTGGAATAAGCCCTTGCTGCTATTTTCGCCTGTACTGCTATATCTAATCCTAGGAAGATGTATACTAGTACTATGCAACGGTGGAAGATGTGAGTCTTGCTTGCTCGCCCTGATTTGTACTATTGGAGGTATAAGAATACCTGGGGTTTTGGCCGCCTACTTTGAGCATTGAGATGTGTCTGCCTTGTATGTGGTTGCTCCAGGGTTGACGACGAGACAAAACCAAGACTGATTTTGTATGTTATTAATTATAATATGTGCTGAGTATATAAAGTTCTCTTTATGATAAAAGATGGTATTTTGCAGTGGAGATGTTATATCATCCGTATCTAGAACAGGCAGGGGGGACGAACACCAATTTGATTGCAGGTGCCGTGGCTATGATTGGTAATTGGCGTCTCCTCTGGTGTGTTTGCATCAAGGGCGCTATCGCAGACGTGGCTCCAAGAAGGCGACCTCCTGTTATCAAGACCAAAAGGGCCGTGCGAAAGAACAGGCGCGATCGCATAGCGCCACACCACACGGCACGATGATTTGGCCACTAGTTTTTTAAAGGCTAGCGTACAAAAGTTGCGTAGGGAGTCTGCATCTCGCGTGACGAGTCAGGGAAGCCGGACCTCACCGCGACAACGACGGCCGTGTAACCGTGTCCAGCGCTACGAAAACGCCGACGGGGAAGCGACTGAGATTGCTGATCCTGCGATCCAGTGCAGAGTCAGTTGTCTCCTTCGCCTCTTCGTACGCACGAAATGCTACGAAGCTACTATTTTTAATTTCTTCTTTGTCCTTACGAACCACGTAATAAGTAAGTAATAAGTAAGCAAAAAAAAAGAGGAAATAATGCAACTACGTCAAGGTAGCAGACAGCTGGGCCACGGTTCTCATTTTACTTGCCACCGCAAGTAAGGACTTGCGGCCCATGCATTGCATCCGGGATCCGGCTTCCTCCGGTCCTCCCCATGTGCATCGGCGTCACTGATCCTGGTCATGTGATCCAGACATCAAGGCAATGCACATGATCACACACCCCCAGTTGGGACCATGGTTGCCTTGCGAGACTGCATCTGTCGGTTTGCATTCTAGAGTAGAGTGGAGCACCCTACTCGTACTGTCGTAAATATGATCGGAGAGTGTTCTGCCCGAGTGTTATAAGCCTTGATCATTCAAAGCAGACTAGGTTGGAGTCTTGGAGAGTGTTGACGATTAAAATATGATCGAAAAGTTAAAAGATGGATTAAGAAACACGTCCAAACAAGAAACGATCAAATTTGGAGCAATTTGGACACAATTGGCACCATCCTAGAAAAACCGGCCTATGGCAGTTTATGCAGACTAAATCGGCCTAGGCCAGTTTTGCCTAAGTGCTTGTGTGACCCTGTGTAAACTAGTCTAGGCAATTTTTGGTAGTCTGAGCCTAATTTCATGTTTTTCTTTTGAAAACTTATTCGATCTCGTGGGAAATTTGTAGATTGGATGTAAAAAAGGTTTTCTACTCGAATAATACCATCCAACTCTATTTATATGAGAGGATCATGGCTGATTGAGTATACATCTATCCAATTGTTAACGGTCATTACATACCACTCTCATTGTCAACAGAGTGCAATTTTAAGTTGAAATATAAACATAACCCATGTTGTTAATGCTTAATCAAATGACAAATGCGTATATTCTGGAAATCACTAACTTGCAGGGTCAACCAGTAAAATGGAGCCAAAGTAGGCCGTAGGGTTGGGGGGGGGGGGGGGGGGGATGTTCGCCCAACCTGGGGGAGTGGCCCCTGGGCCTCCCACTCAGCCCAACCCCGAAGAAACACATCCTAGGCTTGTAAAGAAATGAGACAAATGGACAGTGGTTAGCTGCTCTGAGGTAAGGGAAACTAATTGCCTTCAACCTTTTGATTAACAGTAACATGGTGATCAGTAACATTGTGGCAATTATGGGAATTTTAGAAAAAAAAACCCATCTTAACTGCAAAGATGGTTGAAGATAACAGGTGGACACATGAATGGACATTTTTCAATAAAGACAATACATAAGTATCTCAATTCTTCTAAAGTCAGATATTGTGCTTATGGATGGACAAAAAAGTGAAACTGAAACTTCTTCTGAGATGTTGGAATGGAGCATCACACCATGGCCAATAATATAGATTCAGCTCATTTTAAAGGTGACTGGAATGGGAGACTCCCTGGAGGTGCTATGCCAACCTTACTTGCATCCCTTTTTTATGGATGTTATTGTTCTTAGAAATTGTATCAATGGGAATTTAGCTTCTTTCAGACTTAATGCATGCTGTAGCCAATTTTGTTGGCGAACTTAAGTACTTAACCAAGAAAAGTATGGTACCAAACACAGTAGCGGCAGTGCGTTAAATGTTCATAAGGTTCTTGTAGACTGACTTCATGTTTCAGGTTGGCTTGGTGACAAGATTGGCTTGGTGGTCTCAATAGCTAGGGAGACTTATCGACGCAGGTAAGCATAGCGACCTAATTGAAGGCACTTCCATATGCTTCCACTATTTTGCCTCCTGGTTAAACTTTGTCTTTTTCTGTTCTTATCACAACCATGATGAATCTGTTATAGATGGAAATATAGTTGTCAAAGCATTCTTTTTTTATTGTTCTTTTCAACCACATATCCTCTATTTTTTTCTTCGTGGTTTTATCCATACCACCATTGCTCAGGGTGCATCACTGATTACTCCATCGGAGTTGATTAAAGACCGCTCCCGATTGCTCGTATGGGAGAATTCGGAGCATCGGTGGCTCAACCGCGTGACGACACGTCGTCTCTGCCTATTTTGCATAAAGATCCTCTTTTTTCTGAAAATCAACCTGCAGTCCGGTTCGTCGACCCTAAACAGTGTTCGTGTAGATATATTTTTCATAGAAACACCTAAGTTAATTTATTTTGACATGAGGAAGAGGAAAATCGAGACTATCCTTCTTTTTTGCATAACTCACCCTAAAGATTTTGCGGAGAGCCCCTCCACCTGCCCTGAACCCTAAGCTCCTCCTCGGGTCCTCATTCCTCTCTCTCTTTTCTCTCTCTTCTCTCGTGCGCCGCTGCCGCTGCCGTGTCGCCGCCTGCCTCCTAGCTCGCCGGCGAGCATTCCTCCGCCCAGCTACCGCGTGCCCCCGCGTATGAGATGCAGCCTCATGTCCTCTCCCTCCGTGGCTCTCTATCTCCCTTGTCGCCTTTGCCCCTTCTCTCTGTTCCATTCTAGCTCTCTCTGTCGCTAGGAGCCGAGGAGGCAGCTCAGGCGCCGCCGGCAAGTTCTAGCGCAGTGGTGGTCCATGACCCAGGGAGGACCAGTCCTCGATAAATCCATGGCCTGGAGTTGCTATTAGCTTGAGAAGATCCCTGTGGCCATGAGATCTCGGCAAGGTGGCGACCTGGCTCTGGCCTTCCCCTCGATTCGTGAAGGATGGTGGCATCCCCACCGTCCTATGCCTTCTTCTCTGCTGCCACGGATGAACGGACCAGGATCTCTTTCAGATCCAGGCGGTGCAGGAGGATCCCACCGGATCTTAGAGATAACTTGCTGATATTCCTGTACTCTCTTCCTTTTCCCTCTCCAGTTCGCAGCGCAGTAGGCATACACCAGAAGTTTTACAGAAGATCATCACGTGATGTGCTTCGATGTCGTTTTCTTCATTCATTTAGTACAAGTGACGATCTGCTGCAGAGTTTTCCCCTAAAATTTTGGTAGTTAGAATGTGTAGGATGGGAAATTTTTGTTTCACTTAATTACAGATTGATCTCATTGGAATTATTTCATGATTGGTGATTATCCATTTACAAAGCTGATTATTTGCCTCAACCCCTGATCTCCATTGATGGATTCTTCTTCATCATGGGTTAGGCCCGATCTCTCTTCCACTCAAGGTTATCGAATATTCGAATTCCCTGATTCCATGTGAACCAATTTCAATTAATAATAACCTCTTAGCGTATACCTGACATTTGTTTGTTTATTGGATTTAATTGCAGATTAGTCTACGAGTTTCCTCGGTGACCATCCTAATCAACAAGAAGTGGTATGTGTTGTTTTTATATGGTCCTTTTCATCCTAGCATTATTTTGAGCTACAACAGCTCACTGTTTCATGTCATCCATTTTATTTGTCTATGGCTCTTGAAAATTTAATGAAGTGAGGCTGTCCTTTTTTTGCAATGATTTTACTGTAAATTTGATTATGACATAGACAATTCTGTGGGAAACATTTAATCCAGATGTGATCGAACTGAAGAAGCCAATGCAGTTAAAACTCACCATACATAATTTAATTATTTCTAGATCACTCGTGTGCCAGACGCCCTAACCCTAGACACTACAGCCTTGGGTACCTGATTAACACTATACTGCACTTTGCATGCTTAACATGGCTGCATAGAGCGATGGCGGCTGGGTTGCAATATAAATTGTACTCTATTTGTGAAACATGGCTGTCTCTCTATTTAAATATATGTCCTTAGATTTTAGCTACCACCTAATTATAAGTCCATATGATGAAGTGTGGATAACATCTTGTTTTCTTTAATTGGTCACCAAGGCTTGTTCCACGCAGCTAGCTAGAGGGGAAAATAATATTATGTTGTACATTAGATTTCACTATTTTTGTCTAATACTTGGATATATCATGTGTTGATGTTTTATTGTGCACCTTGAACTAATGAATCCACCTTGAAGGTTAACATGGTTTGACAGAATGGGAGTTGCATAGTTTCTATCCGATTTTGTACTCTGCTCTCTTTCATGTTTAATAAGCTTGTGTCTCTGTCTCTCTGATTACTTTTTCCATTTATAGGGTAGTTCGACTGCTGACTAACATTCAGTATCAAGGGACCTTGACGTTGTTAATCAGGTACCCAAGGCTATGTGTTTTTCGGAAACCTCATGGCAGCAGATTGCAGATGTAGCTTATTGGTCTTTTGTCTCAACATTGGGAGCCTATTCTAATGATTTCTGTGCACATCTGGATCGGAATTTGACTAAGATGTTCTGTAGTCATGAATTGCAATTCTGAACTATAATGAATAGCTATTTAATGTGTGGTTCAATAGAAATGCAAGGGCTGCATGTACTGAATGGCCATGAACTCGATTGCCGAACAGAATCATAAGGGCTGTGGTGGCCATAAAAGCCATAAGTGTGCCCCCTTTATAGGACATGGGATATGTGATTGGTTGTTTCATAATTTGTGCTACATAATTGTTGGTGTGATACGCATATCTTAGGTGATGATGATTTCAATAACTATAAAAAACAATATTTGTGGTTGGATCTTAGTGTTAATATTTAATTTGAAAACCATATCTATCTAGCGAGGATAGTTGCTTCTGTTTTCAAATCATTATAGGGCGCCCGAAGGGCGCCTAATGTTCTAGTTTTTTAATTAGTCATAAGGTTGTTTTATGTATAATTGCAACATTCTTTTAATTCCTTGTTCTTAGGGCAACTGTGTTAATTTTTTGAGGGAGCGGACCAGAGCACTTGCAAGGGCATCATGCGGCTTTGTAATTTCAAGCTCTCCTGCAATGATGTGCAATCCTTTTGCATATTCAAAAAAAGGGGGGCAACTGTTGGTGAATATTTCCATGCACCTTGGTATATCTGGTCTGCGACCACCACACGCAAATATCGGACCTCAGGAGCTGCATTGAATGACAAGAGGGGGCAACTAATCGACAAAACAATGCATACCTTGTTTATAAGACTAAATGATTGATTGTTAGAGCATGATGGATGATTTATTTTTGAAAAAATATTTCAGAAGTGCTTTTATTGTTTTTAGTTGAAGTTAGCTACTCCCTCCATCCCAAATTATAAGGCATTCCAAGAATCTTGGAGAGTAAAAGGATCTCAAGTTTGACCAAATTTATATGATAAGATAATAATATTTATGACACTAATTAAGTATCATTAGATTCTTCATTAATTATATTTTCATAGTATACCTATTTGATGTTCGTTGGGGCGTAACCCTCTTAGCGACGCGCTACATCGGAACCCGGGTGTGGTGTTAAATGGGCAAGGGCCGGGTCGTTATCCCCTTAGGGGCGCGTCATATCGTGACCCGGGTACGATGAAAAATGAGCAAGGGTCGGGCCGTCGCAACCTTAGTGGCGCGCTACATCTACGCCCGGGTGTAGTGAAAAATGAGCAAGGGTCTTCGCACTTCCCTCGACGGGTGCGAAGGGTAAGGAAGCTAGCCGAGCCAACTAGGATTCGTCTAGGTAGCTGGAACGTAGGGTCCCTAACGGGTAAGCTAAGAGAGCTAGTTGATGCAACAATTGGAAGGCGTGTAAATATTTTATGCGTTCAGGAGACTAAATGGAAGGGCCAGAAGGCGAAGGAGGTGGAGGATACTGGTTTCAAACTTTGGTACACGGGTACAACATCGGGTAGGAATGGTGTAGGCATCTTGATCGATAGGAGCCTTAAGGATGGAGTCGTTGATGTTAGGAGGCAAGACGACCGGATTATCTTGGTCAAGCTGGTAGTTGGAGATTCGGCTCTGAATGTGATCAGTGCCTATGCTCCTCAGGTAGGTCTTAGCGAGGGCACCAAGTGGCAGTTTTGGGAAGATCTTGATAGCATGGTTAGTACCGTGTCTATCAGCGAGAAGCTCTTTATAGGAGGAGACCTCAACGGCCATGTTGGTGCAACTAATGTAGGTTTCGAGCGGGTGCACGGGGATTTGGGTATGGTAGTAGGAATCAAGAGGGGGAGGATGTTTTGAACTTCGCGCTGGCCTATGACTTGTTGATAGCGAACACCCTCTTTAGGAAGAGGGAATCTCATCTAGTAACCTTTAGTGGTGGACAACACTCGAGCCAGATCGACTTTATCCTTGCAAGGAGGGAGGATAGACGTGCTTGCTTTGATTGTAAGGTGTTACCTGGGGAGTGTGTTGTCCCTCAACAT
This sequence comes from Saccharum spontaneum, assembly GCA_022457205.1. NCBI lineage: Eukaryota > Viridiplantae > Streptophyta > Magnoliopsida > Poales > Poaceae > Saccharum > Saccharum spontaneum. The sequence continues at coordinate 37,812,782 of CM039612.1, forward strand.
AAGCTTGTGGTGGCGGACTTTCGCTTTCGGGTACGTGTCCACCGGGACAAACGGACCAAGATTGCAAGAACGAAGTGGTGGAAGCTTAGAGGGGAAGCATCGCAAACGTTTAAGGAGATGATGCTAGACGAGGGGCCTTGGGAAGAAGGAGAAGATGCCGACGACATGTGGCTAAAGATGGCAACATGTGTCCGGAAGGTGACTTCAGAAGTGTTTGACGTGAGTAGGGGAGGCAAACTGTAACACCCCGGGTGTTGTAGTGCTAATTAATCTGCCATGTCATCATAAATGCATTGCTAATCATCCCTGTTAGGTTAACCTTGTTATGCATCAACTAAAACAAGTTTACTTATCTAGGTTGAATGTGTTTCTCAGTGGTGTGCTCCGAAACCGAAAACCCTAATTTCGAATGCCACCGCAAATACTTAGTCCATGCCCTGCGTAATTTGAGGTGCGCGACTGTGTTGCACACTAGTGTCAAGTGTAGGGTATGATCTCAAGTAAAACATCTAAAATAAAGCTCCAAATTTGAGTTTGAATTGGAGTCCCAAAACTTGTCACGAGTTTTCCGATTCGAAGTCGAATTCAAATCAGGGGAGAAATGTAAAAGAATTTCAAAAGCTAATTGGTCAACCAAGAGTGGCATTTGGTCAACCATGTCATGTTGGTCCAAATGATGCCCTTGGGTGAGGTTTTGATCACTAAGTAATCACAAATTAAAGTAGCAATAAATTTCAATTTAAAATCCCTCCGAAAACCCTAAATTTCAAAACCCTGTTTTACCCCTTTTGAAATAATTCAAAATCTAAGCAAAATTTAGGAAAAAGTTCAAAACCAAGTTTGTATAACTTTTCAAGGGCTACAACTTTGGTGTTTTGAGTTTTCAAAGTTTTAGTGTAAAATGTGGAGCAATTTTGAAAATAAACAAATTTCAAATTTAATTCATTTTTGTCCCCAAACTAAAATTTCAAAATGGATGCAGAATTTGAAAAAGTTTTGAACAACAAAGTTGTAGGTCTGGTCAAGATATACAACTTTGATGTTTGGAGATTTTGAAGTTTCAATATAAAATCAAAAGTAATTTCTAAATTACCAAATCTGAAAAATGTGTTCCTTTTTGAATTTAAACTCAAATTTCAAAATCCAGTGAGAATTTGAAAAAGTGTTCAATATCAAACTTGTAGAGCTTGAAAATCTGAAGATTTCATACATTGGAAGTTTTTCAAGTTATTACATGGATTTGAGAGTAATTTGAAAAATCAGTTTGAATTTCAAAAGTTGGGGAGGGGACAGCTACAGTGCACCAACGAATCACCGCCGACCACCGCGCGGTATGGGCGCCGGCGAGACGCCGAACGGCTTCGGCCGGCTTCTATGCGTGCCCTCGATCGCCAGCACGACATCGCGCGTCTTCCAGTGCAGTAACCGTGGTCGTTCCCTATATATATGCGAGCTCACCGTGACCGGCTTTGCTTCTCTGTTTTCGCCACCGTCGCCACCGCAGCTTCGCCGCTCGCCGCTGCCGCCTCCAGAGCCTCTCAGCTTCAACCGATCACTCCTTCATGATCGTGGTACGCCCCTGATGCTCCCTGACCCCTCGCTTTAATCGCTACTGCGTTGTACCGTCGAGCCACCGCCGTGGCCGTCGAGCCGCCACCGTCGTCGGTGAGCTGTAGCCGGAGCTCGAACCATGGTGTTTAGTAGCAAAATGGAATCGTAGGGTAGTGTAGATGGTGATGGAAGAGTCGGTTTGTCGACCGAGGTACCGGTCACCGCGGGAGAGAGCGGGCGAGCGGGAGGAAGGCGATGACAAGTGGGACCGCGTGGTCAGCGAGAGAGAGAGGGAGAGCAGGCGCGCGCGGGCGGAGGCAGGCCGATGCTGGGCTGGGCCGCGTTGCTGGGCCAGCGCGGGTGCGGGCGCGGGTGAGCGTGAGCGGGCCGTTTGGGCTGGGCCGGATCGGAGAGGAGGAAGAGAAGCAGCCCGATTTCGGTTTTTCGTTTTTGTTTTTCTTTTTCAAATAAATGAATAGTGCTATTATTTGTTTATTTCATTAAAATTTTTGTAGAGTTCCAAAATTCATGAAAATTTTTGTGTAAGCTTCTCAATGTATAAACTATCTAGGAAAAATGTTAAATCATGAATTTGAATACTTTAGGCAGTAGAATTAATTGGTTCCATTAAAGATTAAATGCAACTTCCAGGAATTTTAATAATTAATTTATTTATCCAAAAATTATGAAATTTATTATGACACTGTTATAAATCATTCTTAACCCATAGAAAAAGTTTGAGCTTGTTTAGATAAAGTTTGATCAACTTTTAATTATGCCCTAATTATTTAAATAGTAAATAAATGTTAATTTGAGAACTTTAAGTGTTATGTGCCTTTTGATTGAGTGATGTCCTTAGGTCACTACCCTTTGGTGATCTCTGGCACCTTAATTTCATGATTGAGCTCGTTAGTAACTTGTTACGTTAAAAGCTGGTATCGCTGGAAATCGTCGCTACTCGTTAGTAGGTTTTCTGTTTGCGACTGTACCGTGAAGGGAAGTTGTACTCCAATCGTAACCGTGGCATGTTATCATCCAGCATCATGTTTATCATCGAGCATCATGTTAAAGCATGTTATGTATTCGTGTAGTCTCCGCTTTCGAGGAAGCCGAAGTCACCGAGCAGGTCTCCGGAGAAGAGCGATCGTCGGTGGGTTCCGGACCAGACGGAGGAGTTCTCGAGTCTGAGTCAGTCGTCGTGTCCGAGCAAGGCAAGCCCCGGTGCATTTAAACCCTACCTTGAATTTTACAAATGTTTTATTATTTATATTATGGTTTATTGCATTAAGTAATTAGGAGTTGAGTGATAACCTAATTGCTGCATTATCATCCTTGATTATTACAATATCAACCTTGATACCTGTTTTATGGAAAATGCGTAGTATGCTTCGCTATGCTTAGAAATTAAGCTTTTAAATGAATGTTTACTCGGCCATGACGGCATCCTTAATGAATATTGAAATATGTGAATGAACTTGTAAGATCGGGCGGGTGGTTTGGCCACTGCTAACGTGCATTGGGAGATGAGTCCCAATGTATTATTTCCGCCTTATCAGTTAAGGACCGTATGTTGTTGGCCCTCGCGTCATGGAGTTTTTATTAGTACTAGCCATGTGCCCATGTCGGGTAAGCCTTACTTTGGTTAGTCCATTACGAGAACGTCTAACCTCGCACTGGGAGTGGAGAGATGACGAGAGTAACGTGTACCCTCGGGGCTAGAATTGGGCCGGGTTCGAGAAGTACTGTGCTCTCGGGTGGCGATGGACACGTTCTGGTTTTGGGTTATTCGGGTAAGAGTTGATATATGCTAGATTCGGTTCTACATATGTCGTGTGGTTAGGAATCCCCAGCTGGGTAAATGAAGCGGTTCGAATCGTCGTTGCTCTACGAGAAAGGAGTCTTGGCCTTGCACCAACATCGTAGTTAAGAACTGGAATTGAAAGAAAGAATGAGAAAAGTTTTGATGATAATTTCTTTGATCTAGATTAGGATCACCTAGATTTGGTTAATGAACCATCAATGATAAAAGTAAAATATTGAAGATAAGGACTTACCTTAGTAAGCTTTTCTGCAAAAGAAATTTTGATTCTTGATTACCCGTACCTTGATTCCCTAAAGCTAGCATGCCCTTGGAGTCTTTGTCTTAGTCGGGTAAGTCTTGTTGAGTACTCTCGTACTCAGGGTTTGTTGAACCCCTTGTTGCAGGTGCGGTTCATGAATAAGTCTGCTTCGAGCCTTGTTGCATGACCGTCGTGGTTGAAGAAAGCGACGACGAGTAGACTGTGTGGCCTTTGGATAAGACATCTCGCTTGTGTGATGTAATAAAGTTACTACGATACTTCTCTACTAATGGTTTGTAATAATGTTACATAAGGTTTTGAAGTTTGAAAACTGGTTTGTAACCTTAAGTTATTGTAAGACTTCCACTACTTTACTCTGTTGAATATTTTGAATAAACGGTTGTAATATTGCAATACTCCTGTGATTGGATCCTGTTCGGAGGAAAGCAGGCCTTTTAAGTTATGGTGAACATAAGTACGACTGTCAGAGGTCATTATGGCAATGACGTGTACTTGTGGGCCATCTGAAAGGTCCAAATGGCTAGATGGGGGGTGAATAGCCTATTTAAAAATCTACAAGCTTCACTAAACAACTACGTTAGTATAAAAGATGGCTAAGCTAATTCTAGCACTAGCTCAACTACACTATGCAAGCCACCTATACAATACTAGCGAAGCAAGGCTATGATCTCTAAAACACACCAACAAGACTAAGTCACTAAGCTACTTACTCCTAAGTGATAAAGGCTACACTAGGACTAGTACAAGAAAGTAGAGAGCAAGTGACTTGATTGTTATACCAACGATGTAGAGAAGTAATGCGCTCGAAGAATCAATCACAATGATCAACCATAAGAGAAATCCTCGGCAAAGAGATGACACAAGATTTTTACCGAGGTTCACTTGCTTCCCGGCAAGCTACTCCTCGTTGTGGCGATACACCCACTTGTCGGTTCGCGAGCTAATCGACTATCAAGAGTCAAGCCCTCGACGGGCGCCGCACAACCGCACACAAGATGGGGATCCTCCAAGCCACGAGCTTCACTAGAGTATCCAATTTGCGAACTCCCGCGGGGAAGGATCAAGAACCCTTACAACACATGGTGAGGGCTCCAACAATCTCCAATTGCGAGCTCAATCACCTCCGCTGCTCCAAGCCGTCTACCGTGTCGGGAAACACGGAAGAGTAACAAGAAATCCGCGGCAACTCGAAGATCAAGTGCCTCTAGAATGCAACTCTCAAGCAATGCACTTGAATCTCACTCAATCTCACTCAAGATGTGCAACCAAGCAAAGAGATGAGTGGAGGGGTTGTTCTCTAGCTCAAAGGATGTCTCTAGGTCTAAAAAAAGTGCAAGAGTTACCCTCAAACCCCGGACACCCTCTATTTATAACGAAGGAGTACGCAGCTAGCCGTTACGGATGACGCAGCGAAAATCGCGCTGACCGGACGCTCCGGTCAGGGTGACCGGACGCGTCCGGTCACTACACGACAAGCGAAAAAAGTGCGCGTCAGAACTAGCCGTTGTCGTGACCGGACGCACTCAACCGTTTGACCGGACGCAACAGTGCCAGCGTCCGGTCGTGTTCCAGTAAGCTCCCGTCGAGACCGGACGCGTCCGATCACACGTGACCGGATGCGCCGCGCGTCCGATCGGCACTCCGCTGCTCTCTGCCCCTCTGGACGTCTGACCGGACGCTCCGGTTCCGTGAGGGACCGGACGTGCCGGTTGCGCGCTCTTCTTCTACGCACAGGTGAACTGACCGGACGTGCTAGTCAGGCCAGACCAGCGTCCGGTCACAAACCCTAGTGCCCGCGCCGCGTTGAACTGACCGGACGTGTCCGGTCAAACCGAGACCGCGTCCGGTGCAGCGTCGGGTCACCACAGTGACCGCCGTTCGCCTCCGTTTCTTTTCTGACTTCCGGCGCAATAGAAAATAGGCATTTTATTTCCTCGAAAACGCCTGAATCCCGTGCTCGCACGCTCGGCGGGAGGGAGAGCGAACCCCAAACCCCTTAATACCGCTCAAACACCACCGCCTTCGCAAATGTGCTAACACCACCAAGTGTACACCACAATGTGCATGTGTGTTAGCATTTCACAAACATTTTCCAAGGCATTATGTTAGCTCTCAACTAGATCCTAATGCATATGCTCAAGACATTGATCTAGTGGCACTTGATTCCCGAGCTAACCGTGATTGCCCCTCTTGATAGTCGGCTATGTATCCTAAATCCGGTCAATCACTTCTCTACTCATCTTAGACCGGCAAAAGAAAAACCCTATGGTTATACCTTTGCCTTGCGCTCTTAGATCCTTCTCCTCCATTTGATCATCATGTCCATCATATTATGTGCATCTCCACCATGATTGTCATTTCATATCCATGCACCATTTCTTTGTGATCTTGTGGCCACCACTCCTTGACACGTACACCTTCATCACATGTGTTGCTTATGCCTAACTCAAAACACTTAACACATGGTATTAGCAACTTGGTGTCATTAATTACCAAAACCAAACTTGGGCTTTCACCTTCATAATTAGGAGGTTCCGTGACACAAACGGGAAGCGAAAGACACATGGTGGTGGAATGACGAGGTGCAAAGGGATATTAGGGAGAAGAAAGAGTGTTTTAAGCGTCTCCACCATGACAAGAGTGCAGCCAACATCGAGGGCTATAAAATAGCGAAGAGGGTTGCAAAGCGAGCTGTGAGTGTAGCAAAAGGTCAGGCGTATGATGGCCTTTATCAGCGGCTAGGCACGAAGAAAGGGGAGAAGGACATTTATAGGATGGCTAGAATCCGCGAGAGGAATACAAGGGACATCAACCAAATAAAATGCATCAAGGATGAGACAAATCGACTTCTGGTGAAGGATGAGGAGATCAAGGACAGATGGAGAGAGTACTTCGACAAGCTGTTTAATGGGGAGAATGAGGGTCCTACCCTTGAGTTGAACGACTCATTTGACGATACCAACAGACGCTTTGTGAGGAGAATTCGGGAGACAGAGATCGGAGAGGCTTTGAAGAGGATGAAGGGAGATAAAGCGATGGGCCCTGATGGTATCCCCATTGAGGTGTGGAGATACCTAGGCGCCAGAGCGACAGTATGGTTAACTAAGCTTTTTAACCTTATTTTTCGGTCTAACAAGATGCCTGAAGAATGGAGGAGAAGTATATTAGTACCTATCTTTAAGAACAAGGGAGATGTTCAAAGTTGTACTAACTACCGTGGGATTAAGTTGATGAGCCATACGATGAAGCTCTAGGAGAGGGTTATCGAGCATCACCTAAGGAGAGTGACACATGTGACCCAAAATCAGTTTGGGTTCATGCCTGGTAGGTCGACCATGGAGGCGATGTTCTTATTACGACAATTGATGGAGAGATATAGGGAGCAGAAGAAGGACTTGCACATGGTCTTTATTGACCTCGAGAAGGCATATGACAAAGTACCGAGAAATGTCATGTGGTGGGCGTTGGAAAAGCACAAAGTCCCAACTAAGTACGTTACCCTCATCAAGGATATGTACAGGGATGTGGTGACGTTTGTCCGAACATGTGATGGCGACACCAGTGACTTTCCAATTAAAATAGGACTGCATCAGGGGTCAGCTTTGAGCCCTTATTTATTTGCTTTGGTGATGGATGAGGTCACAAGGGACATACAAGGTGATATCCCTTGGTGTATGCTCTTTGCTGATGATGTGGTGCTAGTTGACGACAGTAGGGCAGGGGTTAATAGGAAGTTAGAACTATGGAGACACACGTTAGAGTCGAAAGGGTTCAGACTTAGTAGGATTAAGACCGAGTACATGAGGTGCGATTTCAGCGTGACTAGGCATGAGGAGGGAGACGTTAGCCTCGATGGGCAAGTGGTGGCCAAGAAGGATACTTTTCGGTATTTAGGGTTGATGCTACAAAAGGATGGAGACATTGATGAAGATGTTAGGCATAGAATTTCAGCCGGCTAGTTGAAATGGCGTCAAGCTTCTGGCGTCCTCTGTGACAAAAGGGTGCCGCAGAAGCTGAAAGGTAAGTTCTATAGGACGGCGATTCGTCCGGCGATGTTATACGGTGCTGAGTGTTGGCTTACAAAAAGGTGACATGTCCAGCAATTGAGTGTAGCTGAGATGCGTATGTTGCGTTGGTGTTGTGGGCACACAAGGAGGGATAGAGTCCGGAACGACGATATTCGGGATAGGGTTGGGGTGGCACCAATTGAGGAGAAATTGATTCAACATCGGTTGAGATGGTTTGGACATGTCCAACGGAGGCCTCCTGAGGCGCCGGTGCGTAGTGGAGTTCTAAAGCGGGCCGATAATGTAAAGAGTGGTAGAGGTCGACCTAAACTAACTTGGGACGAGTCCGTTAAGAGAGATCTTAAGGAGTGGAATATCTCCAAGGATTTAGCTATGGATAGGAGCGCTTGGAGATTGACAATCAACGTTCCTGAACCATGACCTATTTTTGTCTTGTGCCCTTTATATCCCTTTTATGTGTCTCATGTTTCTCATCTCTTTTGGGTTTCATCTCTAGCCTACCCAACTTGCTTGGGACAAAAGACTATGTTGTTGTTGTATACCTATTTGATGTTATAAATTTTTGTAATTTTCTCTATAATTTTGGTCAAACTTAAGATGCTTTGACTCTCCAAGATTCTTAGAATGTCTTATAATTTGGAATGGAGGAAGTATTCGACGTTGAGCTTCGTGTGACAATGCTTTCATATTTCTTTCGCGTTGACTAGTGTTTTGTAGCAAATCATACATGCGTTGGCATGAACTAGGTATTGGGCCATGATTTGCTAGGTCACTAAAAAAATTTATGCCGTAGCAACACACGGGCAAATACCTCGTAACTAACAAAAGTACTAGATCTAATCTATTACTATGCGCTAGTGACAATGACAAGAATCCAGTATTATCTGGGTTTCCACGAATTTTTTTAATCAAATCTGGGTTTCCACAAATTGACAGATTCTTATGCTGGAGCTAGTTTCCCTCTGCTTTGGCTGCTACTCCAATTCTTTCTAACGATTTCAGAATCAAGCTAGAGGGATTCAAACGCACATTTGCCCGGTTCACAGTTTTAGAAGCCCGATAGACAAATTGGCAGCTTGCAACCCAGGCCCAGCGGAGTCTCCTATAGCTGTCAAAGTCTCTAGTGTGCTACAATTGCATCACGACTGACGTGTTGCCACTGCCACTGCCGCTAAAATAACAACACCGTCTAACACGGTTGTCGTATAAAAAAAACTGGCACACGCGAGACGGGTGTTGAGAAACAAATCTATTTAAGATCAAATCAACTAATAAGAGAGCAGTGATCCAATTTATGGATTAGTGTTAGGTTTAGTATTAATTGTTGATCTAATCTACCGCTTACTATTCCCTAATGTAAAATCACTGACATCTTGAACGGACGTCTACTACATCCGTTCACTATTGTATACTCCTTCCGTTCACTGCATTATAGGGTCCATGGCAGTCAAACTAGTCAACTTTAACTAAGTTTAAAGTAAATATTATTAGTATTCATGCCTCAAAATATATTTATATATAATGAAAATATATTCTATAACTAATTTAATTGTATTTATTTTGTATTGTGAATATTAATATATTTTTTTATAGAATTTTAATCGAAGTTTAAACTGTTTGATATCTAAAAAAACAAGAATTTGCATTATTTCATGGATGGAGGGACTACATAATAAACGGATCAATTAAATGGGAAAATCAGTTCATTCATTTTAACAACAACGGCGAGTCGGCGACGGGCGGGTCCCAGAACCGCTGACATTTTCAAACGCCAATCTCTCTCCAGGTGGCGCGATCAAACATCAGAGTCTCGAGGCGCTCTACCTTGTTTCCCTCGTGTCATCGTGTCCAAATCCAATCCCCTCCCTCCCAATCTCCTCCGCCTCCGCTCCCTTCTGCTCACCCGCACGATGGCGGCGCCGGTGTACAGGGACGCATCGGCGCCGGTGGAGGCGCGGGTGCGGGACCTGCTGGGCCGCATGACGCTGCGTGAGAAGGCGGCGCAGATGGCCCAGATCGAGCGCACCGTCGCGACGCCGCGCGCCCTCACGGACCTCGGGGCGGGCAGCGTCCTCAACGCCGGGGGAAGCACGCCCCGCGAGCGAGCCTCCCCCGCCGACTGGGCCGCCATGGTCGACGGCATGCAGCGCCTCGCCCTCTCCTCCCGCCTCGGCGTCCCCATCCTCTACGGCACCGACGCCGTCCACGGCCACAACAACGTCTACGGCGCCACCGTGTTCCCCCACAACGTCGGTCTCGGCGCCTCCAGGTACCGGTCGATTCGATTCGATCCACGGACCACGTTCTGTGCGATTGGCCGCGTCACTGTACTACCCCCTGTGTTTGGTTGTCCGTTAGGCAACCGTATTACTGTTGACCTCGCAGGGACGGAGAGCTCGCGCGTAGGATCGGCGAGGCGACGGCGCTCGAGGTTCGCGCCACTGGCATCCATTGGACCTTCGCGCCCTGCGTCGCCGTGAGTAAAATTCAATCATCTCCTGATTAATAATTGCCGTTTGTGAGGGATCTCCTTGATGTTTGGCCTCGTGTATGCTAGGTCTGTCGGGATCCTAGGTGGGGCAGATGCTACGAAAGCTACAGCGAGGACCCAGAGATCGTGCGCTCGTTGACCACCATCGTCAGCGGTCTTCAGGGGCAGCCACCAGCAGACCATCCTCACGGTTACCCCTTCCTCGCTTCGCCTAGGTATTTCAGTGGAGATGTTTAGAGTGTTCCCCATATGCCCGCGACCTGTTTGTGGAAATGTGTCCATGTGGTTTGTAGGGAGAACGTACTTGCTTGTGCTAAGCATTTCGTAGGGGATGGTGGCACGGACAAGGGGGTGAATGAGGGGAACGCCATTTGCTCCTATGAGGATTTGGAAGCAATCCATATGACACCTTACCCTGATTGTATAGCTCAAGGGGTGGCAACAGTAATGGCGTCCTACTCTAAATGGAATGGGGAGCCATTGCATTTGAGTCGCTATTTGCTGACGGATGTTCTGAAGGGCAAGTTAGGCTTTAAGGTACCGAGCCTACTGCCACCGTTTTGTATAATAATTGAAGCTTAGGTTGGTCTATGAATTTGATGTGTCTAACCTCGTATTTCAGGGTCTTCTCATTTCAGATTGGGAGGGCATTGACAGGATCTGTGAGCCACAAAAGCCTCGAGGGTCTGATTATCGCTATTGCATTGCACAATCAGTAAATGCAGGAATGGACATGGTATATGGTTATTTGAGTGTTCACATGAAATTCATTCTTCAGTCATCTGTTGGTTTTGCCTACATTGAGCAATCTACAGATTATGATACCTCACAGGTTTGAGAAATTTTTGGATGATATTGTGTTCTTGGTGGAGGCGGGGGAGATACCAATGTCTCGGATTGATGACGCTGTTGAGCGAATTCTGAGGGTTAAGTTTATTTCTGGAGTGTTTGAGCATCCATTTTCAGACCAATCTCTACTGGACATAGTAGGTTGTAAGGTAACATGCTTCTAGTTTCTTTCAAACTTCTGCGTATCTTTCTGTTTGAGCCATCTCAAAAGTCAAAATTGATGTCACTAACGATAGGCAATATATTGACCTTTCAGGAACATCGATTACTAGGGCGTGAGGCTGTTCGCAAGTCTTTGGTACTTCTGAAAAATGGCAAGGATCAGAAGGAGCCATTCCTTCCATTGGCCAAAGATGCAAAAAGAATACTGGTTGCAGGGACACACGCTGACGATATTGGATATCAATGTGGTGGGTGGACGATAGCATGGCATGGAGACAGTGGAAAAATAACTCTTGGTAAGAAGAAACTGTACTTTGCAAAAATAAATATTTTGTATTTATTAATTTTCTGTACTCGTATCAATCAATTGTTTGACCTAGACGATACAGTTGTCCTTCTCAAAATAGGGTGACTGGGTATTTTCACTTGTTCAAAGTTCGAAGTTTGAACTAGCCTGGATATAATTGTTCTGAAAGAAGTGATCATTATTTTGAGTGAAGTAACCTTCTTGGTCCTGAAGAAACTGTTTATTGTTTGGGAACTCCAGCTGTAAACTTGTTTTGATAATTCATATAGCACTTTCAACTGCCATGGTGAAAATAAACGGTAACTTGCTGCTTTGAAAAGCAAGCTTAAGATGTCTTGTATTGGATCACTGAAGTAGCATGCTGTGATTTTCTTTTGAGTAGATCAATGCTGTGGTTTCCCCTTGAGTAGATCTATGCCTTTCCCGTTACTTTATACACTCAGCTCGCACTCTACCCTCCCTCCCTCACTGATTTATTTGTTCCAAAAGAACATTTCTAGCTTTATTGATCAAAGTAGTAAAATATCCTATTTTTCAAAAACAGCTATTCACGCAAATCTAAATAACAGGTACGAGCATATTGGAGGCCATACAAGAATCAGTGGGAGTGCAAACTGAAGTTGTGTATGAGAAATGCCCAACAGAAGCTATGATTGAGACTGGGGGTTTTTCCTATGCGGTGGTTATTGTTGGAGAGGTTCCATATGCTGAATGGACAGGAGATAGAACTGACCTTAGTATCCCATTTAATGGCTCTGACCTTATAACCTGTGTTGCTAGTAAAATCCCTACCCTAGTGATTGTTATATCTGGAAGGCCATTGATTATTGAGCCACAAGTTTTGAAAAAGATAGAAGCTCTAGTTGCTGCCTGGCTTCCTGGAACGGAGGGCATGGGAATTACCGATTGCCTCTTTGGAGATCATGATTTTGTCGGCACATTGCCTGTGACTTGGTATAGGTCTGTTGATCAATTGCCTATAAATGCTGGAGATGCTAACTATGACCCGCTATTCCCTGTTGGATATGGGCTGAAAATGTTTCGAAGTGATGATGATTCAGCGTAACTTTATTATTGATTTCGTACATTTCAATCTCTGTGATGTTAAATACTCTGTATTTATTGTCTATTGGAACTTAAAACAAAATAATATATTGTGGTAGTATGCATTGTACTGTGTTGAAAACATTATATTCTTCCCTTGTATTTTAGTTTCTCTTTCTGTCACGTTTCAAGATTAGTGCACTTCCTTTTCATATTACTGTTTCCCTTTACCGGCTGTGTTTAGATGTGTAAAAAGGTGTAAAAAAAAGTACTGTAGCACGTTTTGGCTTTATTTGGTAAATAGTGTCCAACTGTTGACTAATTAGGTTCAAAACGTTCGTCTCGCCAAGTACAACCAAGCTGTACAATTAGTTTTTGATTTCATCTACATTTAGTACTTCATGCATGTATCGCAAGTTTGATGTGACGTGGAATCTTTTTTTTCGCATAGTGTTTTTTTTCGTGGAACTAAACAGGGCCACCAGTGAGTGTTGCTTTTCTTCATCAAAATCTTTCTGGAAGGAAACTAAGAAATGGGAGGAGAAAGGATTGGTGTATATCAGCATATTAAATTTCAGGGGTGGTACACTGGTTGTAGAATTGAACGGAACTATCAGTTGTTCTGAATGACGTCTTTGAGCACAGGCTCGTTCAGAATCAACTCCTTCATGGTGTAAAAGATCCAAGCACTGCTAAGTGGACTCCTGCAACACAGTTCACTCGGAAGGGGCTATGTTGTAGGGATCATGCCAAATTCGTCCTCTAGTTAGGCCCCTTCAGGGATGGGGAGTGGGCGGGTCGGCCTGCACCGGCTGCCAGGCCGGGTGGCGGCGGCCGCTACACCCTCTTCATCTCCGGCGGTTTGTGGTGGCGGCTGGCCAGATCCACCCCCCTGGGGCCAGATCTAGCACATCGGCGGCTGGATCTCTCTCGGCAGCGGGCTGCGGCAGGGTCGGCCCACCTACGGCGTCGACCGGTGGCAGATGGCCGGCCCTAGGCCCCCTGGACAGCATCTGCCGTCTGGAGGTGTCCTGGACCCTCGGCGGCGGGCGACGGCGAACTTACCGGGCGGCCGGGGGGTTAGTGGCTGGATCTGCTCCTCCACGGCAGCTGCTCTTGGCCGGGTCGGCTTGCTCCCCTTCGGCGGCAGCTGGGGCCGACGGCAGACAAGGGTGTAAACTCCGCCAGGCTTCTTGCCTTGGGTCGACGACGGTGGCGCGCTAGCATCATCACCTTCTTGGAGGCGTCGTCATAATGCTCAGTCCGTCGTTGGAGGTTGCTGGGGCAAGTTTGGGGACGAAAGTTCCTGTTGGGTGATGCACTCCGCTTGTTCCCACCGCGCCATTCGCCGGAGTCGGTCCTCACCATCTGTGTCCGTGTGTGCTTCACTCTTCTCTTTGCATAGGTCTGCCCCACTTCAGTTGATGTTGCCGCTACAGTTGCTCGGTGGTTCACAGCGACTACCTGGTCGCTGTTGATGTTATGCCGCAATCGTGCAGTTCACAACAACTACATGGTCGCTGTTGAAGTTGTTGATGGTCGTTCGCGTGTTCACAGTGGCTACCTGGTCGCCGTTATCTTGGTTCTCGGTGGTTGCCTTGCCACCGCGGCTTCGTCTTCTGAGCGGGCAGCCTTTGCATTGAACCTTTTCTACAGGTCCAGCCAGTTAATGTGGTGTTGGGCCCGAGCCGCTCCTTGCTTGTGTTGTGCCTGTCTGTGCTTTTGCTTTCACTTCTCTTTGGTCCGTCCACCGTGGGTGTTGGTGTTGCCGAAGTCGTCTTCTTCTCGGCAGCGGCTACTTGGTCGCTTGTGGATTCTACCGGTGGATGCTTTGCCACCACGGCTTCACCCCCCTTTGTTGGCGACCATTGCGCGGATGTATCTTTCTTTTGCAGGCATAGTCGGTTGGTGTAGTGTGGTGGAGTCCCCCCCCCCCCCTCGTGTTTTCTTGTTGTTTGTTTGTGTCTTGGGGATTCGCGGGTAATCCGAAGATTACTTGTGAGTCCTTTGTATCCATGTTCCGGCCTTTCTTTTGGTCTTTCCTCTTAATGAAAAACGGGTAAAAGGCCTGATCGTGAAAAAAAAAAGTTCACTTGGAAGGCTTCAGAGCCATAAAATTCTTCAGCAATGATCTACTACTACTTTTCAATGCATGGTCACCTTGAGGCTCTTCTCATACTGCCACATTGTGCAAGACTGCAATTATCACAAATCTCAACTGATTTGATGGCATGTGTTCCATATGGCCATACCTTAGCAGTGGTCAGCATCTGAATGAAACAAAACAGTCCGGGTGAAATGGTACATGAAAAATGGTATCACAGTTAACCTCAGGCATATTATCTCTGCTGTCTTGGTAGCGTTGTGAACACCTGTGTTTCATGGATCATATCTGCAGACTGTCTTTGTCTCAGTGGCTGATTCGTCTACTATGGCAGTTACAATGATTCTCGTACATAAGTATCTCTGTTGACAGCACACTCTCCTGTGTTTTCTACTTTCCTTTGATGCTCAAAGTTGCTCATCTACTAGGGTAGTTACCGTGAATCTAAGATAAGTGCTTGGATTTGGGAATGGATTTCATTACAGGATTGCCCAAGATCAGATATATTGACCAGAGGGTTGGACAAATGCCTAGAAGGGAAAGCCAGCATGGCAGGAAGTAGGTTCTAGCTAAGTTTAACAGATTTATCAATGGAAATACATCCTCGACTCAGCATCAAGCTTTTGTTTCCTGCTGGAAGACATTATTCTTTGAAGTGTTCTCTCGATATGTTCCGCTCCGAAGGACATCTTTCCTTGCACCAAGCTTTTCATCAGGTGTGAGACTGCTAAAACATTTCCACCATAGCTGGGGTTTGAAGAAATTGAGTCATCTGATGCTATGCTTTGCAATTTTTGCGATCATTTGCTTATGTATAATAATGGATGCCATTATACTACTTAGCCTTTTATTTCACATAACTTACAGGTTACCCTGTTCCTGCAGCATTGATTTGGATAGTTTGGGATTACTTCAACATACTGCAAAACTGAATATGATTCTTTACTAGAGCCTTTGAGCAGCGCTGCGCTTTGTGCATTTCTTAATGAAATGGCCGCATCTGCATGGTAACTCTGTAAGCTCTTCATATGTATTTGTTTGTTTAATTTTGTACTTTTAGTATAATAATAAAAGTTTAGTAAGAGTAAAATTATGAAGTGCAAGTAGCATGTGGTAAGAAATGTAGCTGTGTTATCCAATAGTAAAAGTTCAGTTGGTAAAGCTCCTAATGCAAAAGGTTATGTGCATTTGGTCAAAATGAATTGACTTCTATTTTCCAGATCTTAAAGGACCTACTATCTGAACTCTGAGTATACTCAAAAACCATGCTACACTTATCACAGACCTGTACTGGGAGTATGAAGCATCCATGCTACATAGTTCTGTGTAGCCTTTTCGAAATCCTGTGATAAGTGTAATGAAAATTGTGTGACCTAGAGCTTCTTTCCTTTTTGCGTTGTTCTTGTTGTGAATCTAATGGCAGTGAGTATAAATTTCTGTGGTGCAGCTTCTTGTGACAGGTTGTCCACAGGATTGCTAATATTTGACTAATGTAATTTGTCGTGCCTTCTTCTGATAGGTCAGTTGGAACATGCCCTAAATAGGATAGGAGGTATATATTTTATATTTAGAGACTTGAAATTCACGAGGCCTATAGAGCTATAATCCAAGGGATAAGGACGAAATGAAAAGGGAAGCAATGGCCAAAAGGAATAGAAAGGAACAAAGGTGAGGATGAAAACGAAATTCCACTTACTTTATAGTAGGATCTTATACAGGAAGCACAATATCTGGTAAAAACAAGGCGAAGGAACATGAGATGACTTCCTTTTGCTCTCAGTGAAAGTTCATGGACGGATCTGTGACAGCAGGCATCATGATCTGATCTGTGGTCCGGTCCAGTATAATCATCATTGTACTTTAGATCCCTTCATGAAATGAACTTAATGTTGAAGGTGGGCAGTAACAGCCGAGTTGATGATAAGCTTCAGCCTCCAGGGGCTATTTGCCTATATATATCTGGACTGGCGAATGGGAAACACCTTTTGTTAAAAAAAAGACAAATTGAATGGGAAACACCTTTCACTTCACCACCGGTTCATTTCATAGAGACGAATGAAGCTGCAAGATGGATGGATGTATGTGTACCCTGATGCGATGGATGTCATCCTTCAAATTTGAACAAAGGTAAACTGATAACGATGTCCAGGACAAATGTCACTCTTGTATGTTATTCCCTAGTGCATCTTACTATTGGACCCTAGATCGGTTTCACGTGAAAGGAAAGCAGTAGGATTAGTGGACTACGTACGTACAGTTGTGTCAACTCTTATACTGTCAATAATTGTCAGGGTTATTAAGAATGGGGAACTCAAACTTTCACTGGTACTGTACTCCTGAACCTGCGAGCCGTCAGCACGCCAGAGTCTGCTGCGCCCGGCCTGAATGCACATCACGACCCAAATTGTTTTATTACTCCCCCAGTGTTCCCCATTCAGTCAGTCTCGTGGCATGTGCCCATTATTGAGCCATCCATCTATCCATACCCCCAGTTTCAACTTGCATAAAAACAAAATAATCCGATGGTCTGGTCCCTCTCGCATTCCTACTTTGCAGAAACAATCAGCATATGTGACACGATCGATCCAAGTTTTTACAATTTGCAGGCACGCTCGGCGGCTCTATCCGTTGCTTGGAAAGGAGCGTTCGTTAGGAGAATCCATAGGCGTCCTGCTAGATTCAAAGGCCACAGGCACGTTTTGTAATGGTTGCTGCAGTTGGGGAGGCCGGTCCCCTGGCTACGGCGGTGATGGCTACCTGTTGCTGAATTGCTGATTCGAACGGCCCTTGATGCAGCCGGTAGAAGCAACGAAGATGCCCTCCCGTTTATTGCAGCGCTGGCTGGTCCGGGTCCGCTGCTGCCTCCCTGCGTGTTTGGCGATAGCGACCGACGGCGATGCCCCGGCAGACCAGGCCGTCTCGCCCATGACGTGTCGCTGCGGCGGTCAGTTCAGTTGGTGCTCCGTTGCCATCTGGCTGACAGGAGATGCTGATCTCGACCTGTATGTCTGCTCCCGGCCCCCAGTTGAGGCTATCCACACTCGTCATACTCTATTTACATCCTCTAAAAGGTATATTATGTCCTGGTCATCGAGATTCTCTCCTCTATAACCATTTCTCCCGCATCCGTCATACTCTATATCTCATTCTCTATACCAACTACCAGCTAATGGGACCTAGCTGTCATACTCTATTTATTTTTCCCCACCCACCCAGTCGCCCTCCCCACCCTGTCTCTCTCTCCTCTATCTGCTTTGCTGCGCCTTTCCTCTGCCACGCTGGTGAACTGGAGGAGGAACGCGGAGTCCGCTAGAAATAGATGATCGAGGACCATCCGCTTCGGTAGCGTACCTGTCCCAGTACCCCGCTGCAGCTTCATTTCTAGTAAAAGTTTCCTCCAGGAAGTTTTACGGGGAGCCGGTGCAGACAGCCTGACCTGTTTGCTCCTCCCACTTGGCATTGCCTGCGCGTAGAGTAGTGCAGTATCAGCTTTGCATCACAGAGAGAGTAGTAGCACCGATAATTGGGCGCAACCGTTACAACTTGCGTCACACACGCAAGGTATGTGTCTATGCCACGGAACGCCCTGCCATGCCTGCATGTTCTTGTAGCAGAACGCACTTTTGAACTACTCCTAGTTGCGGATTTTGTTTGTAGAAGGCGGTAGCAGATGCTGTTGTCTTCTGATCAAGCAAGAGACGAGCACGGAACTACGTTTGATTGGCACATGGAGATGGGAGCCGAGTATTGTGATGGTAAGTGGGAGTAAACTACCCGCGGCCTCCTGCCGGGAAACTACACCTGCCTCGATGCCCGGGCCAATAATGCGTCTGCGAATAGTCGAATAGACTACACTGGTCGGTGATGAAGCGCATTTGTTTACCGCGCGCGCATGCATATGCATGCATCGATCAGCTCCCCGGCGGCAGTGCCAGTGCGCATGGCAAGTGTCACTGCCTGCGCCAAAAACGTGACCTTTTTTTTGCCCGCTCAGTGCGGGGTTAGCTGTACCTACTTGGGCTGATCTAAGCTCTTTCCACCAAATCTAGCCGTAGATACCTGTGCCCTCCCCTCGATTTGGAAAAAGGAAGCGAAGTGCGTGGCCGCCTTTTGATGGGGGCATGAATTAGAGGTGGGGAAAGGCCTATCATTGGCAATTGACATTAGGTTAGTCTAAGTGGGGTCTTATGTCCTATATAGTTTTCTAGATTTTTGAGTGTTAAAGACAGTGTAAAATAAGTTTCATCCCCTCGAAACTTTTATCGTCTCTCATCATCTATATTATATTATGTCAGCTCATTTAATGGTATATGACTTTCATGACATCCTTAATGAGATTGGTCTTAGCTTCCAACATTTTCATCTTCATTTTTCAGTGCCTTACAATGCATACAAACTTAGTATACTCCCTCCATTGCTGAATTTACTGGATTTTAAGTTGTTCAAATCAAGCTATCCTAAGTTTGATCCATGTTTTTGAAGTCAGGCTATCCCAAGTTTGATTTTTTTTTTTAAAGGGCAGTATTTATGGTATCAAATGAGCATCATAAGATTTACTCTCAAATGTGCTTTTATATAGTTTATCTCTTTGGTGCTCTAAATATAATATTTTTCTCTATAAATATGGTAAAATTTAGAGTAGTTCGATTTAGGACAAACTTAAGACGGAGTGGGCCGGGTATGTTCTTGACAAAAACTCAACATCACGTTTTGTTAAGTGGTTGAAACCAACCTACTATATGTCATGCTTGGACAGGGGGGTTAGATTGGGTTGCATCAAAATAGTTACGGTGAAAATGTGAAATAGATCATCCTGTAGCCACCGTAGGTGCTCAGTGCAATGCTTACTCAGCTGTCTTTATGCTCAGTGCAATGCTTGCTCTGGGTGGTCCGACGCGTGAGCGTGAAAGGAGGGGGCCGGGAGGCAGAATCGGAATCTGGAATCTCTGCGCTGACGAGCCCCTCTCTGCGCCTCTAGTCCCGGTTCAATCATACACCCATTTGCAGTGCACCATAGGAATCTGAATCCTCCTCGCGCTGGAGGATTTTGCGGACGCCGACGCATGGTGCCCAAAAAGCTACGACGTCGGTGGGAGTATGCGACCGCATAGCACCCGCCAGCCGCCGCCCAATGGCGGCTCGGCAACGCCGAGAGCACTAGGCTCACGGTAACTGTCCGGGGCTCTCTACCAATGATATCGAACGTCATGGTGTCGTAAGTTATCGGTTGTACCATCGTATAGTTAAGAGTATAATCTATGACTAAATTCTTATTTTTAATTAATTATCAAAGCAGGATTTTGAATAAAATGTGCAATAAGAACAGGAGTTTAAACTTATCCTTAGGATGAAAATATAGTAACTAATAAGATAAAAGAATCATGAGAAAATAGGCTGCAATAAGAGCCAACATAACTTAAGCAAATGTTTCAATTAAATGCATATAAAAATGCATGGAGGCGTCATGCATAGGTAGGAAAACTGTGGATATAGATAGATAGATAAAAAAAACTAGAGTAATTAATAAGTTCAACACAACTAGATTGATCGAGGTTATTATATTGTATACGTATGGTATTGTGTTACATAATAAACAAATAAAGAGAATACACAAATATATTAGTTAAGATATTAAACATGATTTTTTTTATAGTTATGTTTCCTCAAATTCTAGCTCACGCTGAGTACACTTTGTTGGACTATTTGTGTTCTAAATAAACAGATAACAATCGCAAGTATGACCATATGGCATCGTCTGAAGACCTACACTACACCTCCGGTGAACAGAGTCGTAGGAGACACGACACAATGTTCTACACTTCCTGTTGCCATTTCCTAGCGAGGCAAAAATAGATCAAAGGACAGTGAGGCCAGCAAACAAAGCAAAAGGCGAGACGAAAGGTGCACAGTGGCGCTCACTTTGCTCGTGTTGGATTGCTTGCCTTGCATTCTTCGCTCCTCACCACTTGGGAGGCAACATGCAGCCCCACAATTGCAACTTGCAATTGTGGTTCTTGGCCTTGAGCGCACAAACAATAATTCTGATGCTACTACTGTTATAACAAGTATCACTCTGTTCGCTTGGTTAAAAAGTCATGGCTGAAAGTACCGTTCGCTGATTTGTTGTCAGAGAAAAACACTGTTCGTTAGCTAAAAAGGTATGATTTATAAGACAAGGGAACAGGGCGTATAATGTCAAATGCCACGGTGTCAGAGGTAGTGGTGTGCAGGGCAACAAATTAAAATAAGATCAGAGGACGAAGGGGACATAACCAACCAATGTATATGGAGCTAGATTAATAGTGAGGATGATTAAGGTAGCATTTGGTTAGAGAGCCATGTAAGATGGAATAATTTATCTTTATTTTTAGAATAGGATTGTTCTATGTTCTACGTTCAGTTGGAAGGATAGAATGACTTTATTCTTTTGTTTGGTTGGAGGAACAAGGATGGAATCGTGTGTGTTATGTTAACCATTGTTAATAGGAGACCCACCTGTTAGTCAAACAATCTTCCATCCCTTCCTTTCTTTTTTGCTTGGCACAATCCCTCTCCTATCCTACAGTATCCACTACTCGCGCCTACACGTCTTGTTGTCGCCACCTGGGCAAACCCATGCCTACTATTGTCCACTTGTGTGGCGCCATTGTCTGCATATGCCTTCTGCCGCCTCAAGCGTCCACCGTCCCCATATTTGCGAAATCTAGGATAAACTTGAGCAATTGTATTCTAACAACCTTTCTAAAAGAAACAATTGTTTTTTCATAACAAATATTAGTTTAAGAATTTAGAAAGTCCTCCCGAGATCAAAGGCATCAAGAATACTCGTGTGGCATTTTAACAAGCACTCGTAGCAGGTCACATAGACACATTAAGCCATGTCATGATCTTAACTTAAATTTCTAACTCCTATCTTCGTCTCTGTAATCCTACATATCCCATTTCTAGTCTCTTTCCTAGATATTCAGGTCCTAGTCTTATTTTTCGATGATCAAATGCAGAAACGAAAATGGTTAAGAGGATCTCTCTATCATGTCTATCTGTGTTTATCCCTAGTAAGGAGTCAGAGCCGATTGAAACCTTGTTAAACAAGACCTAATACTTGACATGACATAGACTTTGTTTGGTATAGCTCTAAATGACTACGGCTCCTTGCTACTAGTCGGTCGAGGAGTCGGAATAAATAAAGAAAAATATAATAGATTCACTTGCGCCTAATTTATTTTCAAAAAGTATACAAATATTGATCATTACTGAAGTGCACGTAGCAACCAGACCTAAAGTTGTACCGATCATGCATGGCCATATTTTTGCTGGAGCTGAGTCAAGTGCCACAATTGCAAACAGTGAGTCCAGCGAGGTCTTGTTGTGTCCCAGTAGCAGTAGAGTTCTTGTGTTAACATCGCCATCACCGATATTCTTTCCAGCTTCCTCTTTCCTTTGTAATGCCCATTTATTCCTTTGATTTTTTTTTTTGCAACTAAACTCTTCTTTTCTAGAAATCACTATATAATTCAAGTCAAATTCATATGCTCGGTCGGACCCGACCAATGTTCGTGTAAATCACAGGCACCACCGGACAGGGCACGAAAGCCTTCACTCACGCATCTTTCACGAGGGCCTGACCTGAAGATTCTCACGGTTGTCCAGGGCATGGGAGATACCATACCACGGCCACCACCGGAGGCCAAGAATTCTCTCCCAAGATTGCGTCTTCCCTCCGAACAAACCAACCTTTTTTGCCCTGAAGAACCGAGCAAAAAGGCGCATCAAATCAGGGAGCCCCCTTTCCCTCTCCCTGGAGGCATTTTGGTTCTCACCCACGCACGCACGCACACGGCCACCGAAACTGTCCGATTCCCCCGTCTCCGCGCGCCGGCCCTGAGCCACTGGAAAAACCACGCCTTTCCGAGTGGATCTGCGAGCAAGGCGGGAGGAATGCGCAAGTTGGGGCCGAGAAGCATCCGGCAACAGAAGACGACTTCGACCCGCCTGTTTCTTTCGGGGGCGTGGGGGCTGCTTGTGGCCTGTGGCTCTGTGGACTCGGTGCCGGTCACGGGCAGATCCAGCGGCTCAAGCCCCCTACCGCTGCCGCGACAACGGAGTCTCTTCTTGAGTTCCTCTAATTTTTATAGGCATGAAAGAGATAGATGAGGGGCTTTAAAGGTTGAAGATGAATTAAGCCTCCTCTTCTATGATCCGCCACTGGTGCCGGTGCCGGTCCCCTTTCTAGGGGAGGAGAGCGCAGCGGCTGGAGGCATGTGATGCCTTGTGCCTCCACCATTGGTGGACCTTCTCCAAATCATTCCCCGCTACTGTTGCTGCCTGTGTGCCAGCCATGCCTGCCTCCTCCACCAACGTGTGTTTAGTTTTATTGAAAAGTGCACTATGCAAAAAAAAAAAGATTTCCCGTCACATCAAATTTGCGATGCATGCATGAAGTACTAAATGTGGATAAAATCAAAAACTAATTGCACAGTTTGGTTGTACTTTGCGAGACGAACGTTTTGAGCCTAATTAGTCAACGGTTGGATAATTATTACCAAATACAAACAAAATACTACAGTGTCGCTACCGTGAATTTTGAGACTCCAAATTTGAAAACTAAACACAGCCGTACTTGCGAGGTACAACCACCATTCCAGCTAATCAGGCCCTCCAGCGCTCTGTTCCCATGGGCCAAGAGGAAAGCTGATTAGTATAGTAGTGCTACGGACGGAGTACTAGGCCTGATCTCGGGCACAGTCATAAACAAACTGTGATCTGACCATTTTCTAAGTCAGAAACTAAGCTGTCATTTCGCCAGCAAAGTACAGTTCTTGAGACCACTAAGACCAGGTTTTCAGCCAACAATGATAAGCTTTGCATTTGCATCATGGTTCCGTTTTATCGCATCAAAAGCGACAGGAAACAGCTGATGAAAACTACAATCCTTTCATCACCATCATGATTAATAACAAACAAAAGGGCAGGTCAATGAGAGGGTGACAGGTGCTAATACACCCCCAGCTTAATAAAGATAAATAAGAACCCTTACAAGACACTAAACAGCATGTTGCTGCTGATGCTACTTGCTATCCCAAATACATGACGTTAACCGATCAACACATCATCACAAAGAAAAGGCTAGCGTAATCATATCATCTAGTAATAGTGTGCCTCCCATAACACAGGTACACAAATTACAGTAGGAAATTGTTTCACTGCGGGCGTACGTGGGCTTATGTACACATAGGCGAAATGCAGAGATCCCATTGTCCATAAAGTTTCTGTATTTTTTTTTCTTCCTTTTTCCCCTCTTCCTCCCGTCTCTGGAACACACGGCAGCGAGCTCAGCTCAGTTGCAGCAGAACGCGAGCGCTCGGCTGCTGACTGTGCTGAGCTCGGAGCTGTCTGCATGAACCATCCATCATCCATCTGTAGCAAGAATGTGTGCTGTACCCCAAATGTTATTTGCCTGTTTAATTGAAACCAACAACAGACACGCGCAACAGACTCGTGCGTGGCCAAGACGAGATGTGTTTCCCTCTTTCTGCCATGGTATTGCTGGGCAAAAACCAGTCAGCCGAGAGGCTGCAGCTGGCCGCAGTGCATCTGCATCTGCATCTGCATCAGAACAGAGTCGTCCAGGAAGCCTGCACCGTGATAGGAATTGACGCCGGGCTCGAGTTTCACGTTGCCGTAGGAGTGCGGCAAGAAGTGGTGGTGGTGGTGCGGCGGCTGGCTGTCGACGAGGACGCCAAACTGCTCGGAGATGACCGGGCCGCCGCCGCCGCCGGTGGACGAGGGTGTGGAGGTGGAGGTGAGCACGGAGGGCGGCGAGGCCGAGGGGTTGCTGCCGCTGCCGGCGTCGTCGTCGGGGAGGTTGACGGTGGTGATGTCGTGGATGCTGGAGCGGCGCTTGTCCTTGCCGCCGGAGTTGAGGCGGATGAAGTACTTCTGCGCGTGGCTGGCCACCTGCGTCGGCGTCCGGCTCGTCACGAAGTTGCGCGAGATGTTCCGCCAGTCCCCGCGCCCGTACTTCTTCAGACCCATCAAGAACAGCCTGCGGCACGGTAGGCAACCAAAGGATATTTGATTAGCCATGGAAGGAAATTTCACCAATCAGGCGCGCGCGCAAGTTCCATTTGTTGTGTGACTGAGAGGATCAATTGGGCTTGGGGGGCTGCGGCTTACTTGTGCTCCTCCTCCGTCCAGGGGATGCCCTTCTTGCGCTCGTGGTCCGGCCCGCGCTCGCGCTTGCCGCCGCCAACCACGTAGCAGGAGCGCTTAAAGGCCAGCGCGCCGGCGTCACCGCCGCCGCCGCCGTCCCACTCGAACGTGAACCCGGCGGATTGCGACGCGCCGCCGCCGTAGTGGGGGAAGGGCACGAAGCCGGCCTCGATGAAGCCGACATCGCTCTCCAGGTCGTCGTAGTGGGCGGCGACGTCGGCCGCCGTCCTCCCGGGCAGCATCTGGGCCACCCGCTCCCACCGGTCCGGCGCGTCCGAGTCGACCCGCGCCAGCGCGCGCTCGAACATCTTGTTCTCCTCCACCGTCCACGCCCCGGGCCCGGCCCGCCGGTCCGGCGGCAGGAACCGCCCGCCGCCCGCCGCCTGCCCCGCGAAGTAGGGCGGCGGCAGCACCTCCATCCACAGCTCCGTCATCAGCGTACGTACCTCCACCACTCCCGCTCCGCTAACGAACCGTCCCAAGATTTCGCCTTTCCTTTCCCTGTCGGAGTCGGAGGACACGGAGCGGAAGGCGGCGAGCCCTTGGTCAGTCAGCCCGGAGCGGCGAGGAGGGGGAGGTGAGAACGGGCGGCGCGAGGGGGGTATTTATGGTGACGCAGCGGGAGCCGGGGCCAGTGGAGGCAGAGGCTGATGCCAAAGTGGCCAGAGGTGATTCGGCCTCCACCGCGGGAGCGCTTGAACTTTAAAGAAAGCGGCGAGCGACTGAGCGAGCGCCTTCGACGATGCGGATTGGCCCGTGGAGTTCGTGGCCTCCCAACCAAAAACAAAAGAAAGAGAGACCTCTTCTCAGTTCTCACTCACTCACCCTATCAATCTTGCTGCCGCCACTCTGCTCGAGCTCGCTGTGTTTGTCCCGCTCAGCGGCCGCGCACGGAGCAGGCAGCGGGAAGCTCGGCGTTGCCCCGTGCGCGACTGCAAGGAGCGTGCGTGTTCGTCCCCGTCCCCGTCCAGGCTGGAGGAGTTAGGCAGTGTTTAGATCCCTTCAAACTTCCAAAAATTTTAAAAGATTCTCTGTCACATCGAATCTTTAGACGTATGCATGGAGCATTAAATGTAGGTAAAAGAAATAACAAATTGCACAGTTTGTTTATAAATGTCGAGACAAATCTTTTGAGCCTAGTTAGTTCATGATTGGATAAATTTTATCAAATAACAACAAAAAGTGCTACAGAAATTTTACACTAATTTTTACACCATCTAAACACTAAGCCCTTGTTTAGATTCCCAAATTCACCTCCAAAATCTACTATGCAAAAAGAAGATTCCCCATCACATCAAAATACCGGCATATATATGGAGTATTAAATGTAGATGAAATCAAAAACTAATTGCACAGTTTTGTTGTACTTTACGAGACGAACATTTTGAGCCTAATTAATCAATATTTGGACAATTATTAGCAAATAAAAACAAAAGTGCTACAGTGCTACAGTACCGCACTATGCAAAATCGGCCGTCGCCGATTCAGGTAACTGAACAAGGCCTAACTTATACTTTCTGTATGGTCGCAGGGGCGCGTCGTGATGGACTCTTTCTTGCCCTTTTCTTTATTGGCCGTTCGTTGCTTTGCTTGCCGCTTCTCCCGATGCTGGACTCGGCTGCCGCCGCTTTAATTAGGGATGTTTGGCCGGAGGAGTTAAAGTTTAACGAATACTGTAGCACTTTTATCTTATCTGATAAAAAGTTTCTAATCTTAGGCTTAATAGATTCGTCTTGTAAATTACTCCTAATCTGTGCCGATATATATATAATTAGTCTATATTTAGTATTCCATACATTTGAGAGAACATTGATGTGATGGGAGTTAAACTTTAACTCCCGAAACCAAACAGACCCTTAATTTATGCACATTTATGGATTCATGTAGGCCTACCCCATACTGTGCATTTCTTGAACTTCCTGGCTGCCTAGTTTCAGGCCCTGTTTAGTTTTAAAAAATTTTGCAAAATTTTTCAGATTCTCCATCACATCGAATCTTTGGACACATGCATAAAGTATTAAATATAGATAAAAAATAAAACTAATTACATAGTTTAGATGAAATGGACGAGACAAATCTTTTAAACTTAATTAGACTATAATTGGATACTAATTGCCAAATAACAACGAAATTTGCTACAGTATCATTTTGCAAAAAAAATTTGCAACTAAACAGGCAAAATTTTTGGGGAAAAATTTCTGTAGCACTTTCGTTCTTATTTGGCAAAATTTATCCAACCATGGACTAACTAGGCTCACAAGATTCGTCTCGATATTTATAGACAAACTATGCAATTAGTTATTTTTTTACCCATGCGTACAAAGATTCGATGTGATGGGTGAAAGAGGAAATATTTTGGATTTGCATGGAAAGTAAACAGGGCCTCTGTTTTTTTTTTTTGACGGAAACTTCTCGCCGCTCGCCGGCATGGTCCAAAATAGCAGCGGCCAAGGTTGGGGGTGCATGGAAAACCGCTTGCCACGAAACTGAAAGGAGAGAGGGGCACATGGCGGTCTACCATGGGCAATGAGGAAAACCAGAAGTCCAGAACCACATCTACCACGGATTTATAAGAGGGAGACGACTCGGGTGGCACGCGGTAAGATGATCCTAGAGCCTCTCATCGAGCGCACGGTAGCTTTGGGCCTGTTCGCTGCGGCTTTAAGCTGCGACCGTAGCGAACAGACCAAAATTTATATTTAAGAAGAATCTTTAAGTTTAATTGGTCTATTTATTTATCTATATCTATATCTATATCTATATCTATACCTAATAATAAAGAGGCAAAATTTTTCACCCCTGACTTTGGTTTGGTCCGGCTCCTTCTTTTTGCCAAGTCTTAGTCCGACATCAATACGCCTATACATGCACGCATATGTACAGGCCGCATCAGCCGCAATCCTGCCAAGCCGTCTTAGTCCGACATCAATACGCCTATACATGCACACATATGTACAGGCCGCATCACGGCGCCGCAATCCTGGCCGCCCTGCCTGGCTTGTACGTGCATGCGTGCGTACGCACGGCGGCGTCAAACCTTCACGCCCCCGTACGGCAACCGCGTACAGCAGCCGTCGGTATCTGGTTTTGATGATCTCGGGCTTGACCTGCCATTTGGATCAGTAGCAGATATATGTCGATCGATAATTGAGAAAAGCCAGTGACGCAAATTAGTGTCTGTGATTAAATATCTAAAAAATGGGTCATTGTGCCGGATTCTTTAAAATCCAAATGGAAAGATCTTCAAATAGATCAACATGCATGCCGAAAAAAATGACAGGTCTGGCGGAGAGAAAGGGAGTTGCCTTGATTTTCGTTGGAATGGAACCGTGAGAAAATGAGAAAATGATCGAGCTTGTGAGATAATTCATTGATGAGGACGTCCCTCCGGCGTGTCGTCGGTCCGGACGCTCCCATTCTTGAGCTTGTGTATTGATTGGGCGCTGTTCTTTCGCTACCAAATATTTTCCCTACTCTCCCTCAAAAGAAAAAAAGAATATTTTCCCCACTCATAAACACTAACACTTACATCGCGTCATCTGCCCACAACAGTTGTACGCCGTCCGCCCGCCTGCTCTGCCTCGCCGCTCGCGCCCCATCCTGCGCCGCACCCACCCCAATCTCGTGCCGCGCTGCGCGGGGCGTCCACTGCCGCGACCCATCCACCTCGCTGGGCGTGGTCATGGCGTGCAAAGCGCCACCACCACCCCAAATATTTTATCTGTTTTTAAACGTATGTTGCAAATGTTTCACCTGGATGTTGCAAAAATAGATATGATGTTGCACATGTTATAGTAAGATCCACCTACCATAGCCACCTGCTTCTAAACGCTGGGACCTCGTGCATGCCGATGAGAGCGGAGGGGGCACGAGCAGCGAGCACGGGAAACGGAGTAGGCACGGATTGAGATGCGGCCTCTGCATGGTCGCACGTATGCATGGGAAACGCAGCGGCGCTGGCCCCACGTGAAGCAGGTGTAGGCGTGCGGGCAGGCGCAGTACGCGAGGCATACAGGCGTGAGCGTCCAGATGCTAGCACCTGGATAGGACATCCAAATGCTAAGCAGCTCCGATAAAACTTAGTTACTGTCGGTACCAATAGTATAGGGGTACCCACAATTAACGGTTAAGACGAACGAAACACTAATGCGCAAACACAGCAAGGACAAAAAATAGTAGACGATGTACCTCGACTGCGTTCCGACTTGCACGAGGCCGGCTCGACGGGACACCTCGACCGTGCTCCGACTCTGCCTCATACGAGGCACCCACGACGGGACGCCTCGACCACGTCCCGACTCATATAAGGCCCGTTCGACAAGGCATCTCGACTATCGGCAAAACTCCGACTCGCATGACCCCAGGTCGGAACGCTCGACCCACTCTGTTCACCTACTCTGAGACAAAAGTCAGAGCATTCAATGCGATTACCTGCTACCATCTACCGACATGGCTACAGCCGTGACCGACGTGGGAGCAACACCAGTGTCAGTCCTTACTTTTTTCCGCCCATCCCGGGGTGGGAGGTGAAACCTGTCACTATGCTCACCTTACGATGCACTGTTTTGCCACTGATCACCCCCCTCGAGGGAGGATACGACAAGGTCTGTGAAAGGATCAAGATGCCCAAGAGGGGGGGTGAATTGGGCTTTTCTAAAAATTAATTGCAAGAATTAAATCCTACAAGTCGGAATTCACCCCTAGTGCCTACTTGTGTTCCTAGAGAGTCTACCGATAAAAAGTTTTGCACCCTAGTTTCCAATCCTAGTCTAGCATGGCAATTCTAGGAATGTAAAACAAGCAATGAAAGTAAATACGAGAAAGTAAATGCTTGAATGTAAAGGGGCAAGGAACACGGCGATGTTTTTCCGAGGTATCGGAGAGTCGCCACTCCCCACTAGTCCTCGTTGGAGCACCCGCGCAAGGGTGTCGCTCCCCCTTGATCCGCGCAAGGATCAAGTGCTCTCTACGGGTTGATTCTTCGACACTCCGTCGCGGCGAATCACCCAAAACCGCTCACAACTTGAGTTGGGTCATCCACAAGCTCCGCCGGATGATCACCAAACTCCCAATCACCACCAAGCCGTCTAGGTGATGGCGATCACCAAGAGTAACAAACTAGAACTCTCACTTGACCACAACGAGCCCAAATGAGGAGATGGATGCACACTTGCTACTCTCTAATACTAGTGAGGAAACTCAAACTTTGATTCTCAAATCTCTATCCTCACTAGAGCTCTTGCACTCCCTTGCACTCTAGAGGGTTTTCTCAGATGTTTGAATGAGCAAGAGAGCTCTAAAAGAGGTGGAGGGGTTGTATTTATACACCCCTCAAAGAAAACGAACCGTTACTTTCTGACACGGGCTCACCGGACGCGCCGGTCGCCCGTAACGGTCAAAACGCGATTTTGAACTGAACCACCGGACGCGCCGGTCAGGGGTGACCGGACGCGTCCGATCGTGCAAGGGTGCTTACTGTACTCGCACCGGACGCGAGGCCGCGTCCGATGGCTGATGACCGGACGCGTCCGGTCCTCTCTGGACCTTACTGGACTGTGACCGGACGCGCCGATCACAGCCAGGTCGCGTCCGACGGGCGTTCTCCCTGAGTGACACATGTCAGCCACTGACCACCGCGTCCGGTCCTCGCGAGGACCGCGTCCGGTGGTCAGGGCCGAAACCCTAGCGCGGTAGCGTACTGACCGGACGCGTCCGGTGCTCCCGAAGACCGCGTCCGGTCACTGGAAAACTGCCCGAAACTTCTCGAAACGCGTCGCAACTTCAACCAAGTTGCTTCCAACTGAACTTTGAGCTATTCTAGGGTTGCCTAGCGCCAAGTTTAACAAGTGTGCACCACACCTAAACATAGGACTCGCCTAGGTCAAGTTACCCATTCATGCCCCCCTTTATAGTACGGCCAAAAGAGAAAAACGAAGATCCTAACGACTATTCCGAATGTGTCTCAACACCTCGACATCCGGAACTAACCGTCCTTAATCTTGACGTCACTCTTTTGAAAACCGAAATGATTTCCATCAAGGGACACGAATGCCACAGTGCTCAAAGCAGTTATCGCCTCCATGACCTAACTTACCAATGTTTCTGCAAAACACACGTTAGTCATGGTAATAAAGTGTTGTCATTAATTACCGAAACCAAACCTTGGGGCCTAGATGCTTTCAATCTCCCCCTTTTTGGTGATTGATGACAACACTAAGTTTCAAAGGATTAGAGTGAAGGTTTTCGAGCATGCTTGGTTCACATAAGCAAAAGACAATAAGCATAAAAGGTTAGGAATTGCTTATGTGCTCCAAGCCAAAAGAGTGTACTTCATAAGATAAGACAAAAAGCGTTAGTACACATAAAGATATAGCTCATAAGTAATCGAAGTAAGGCACGGAAGCACAACCTTAGAGCTATAGCTAAAAACGGTGACATATATTAAACACTGTGACGGATAACACATTAAGACTCAAAGTTTACGACTCGACGACAATGTCACACGAATGCAGTGCTGAAAAAGTAAACATGATATGCATGAATGTAGCACACAAAGAACGAAAACCCACTAACAAACTCTCCCTGAAACTACTCTCTCTCTCCCCCTTTGGCATCAAGCGCCGAAAAACTAATCTAATCTGACGGGGGGACAGACGGAGTCGTGTCGGGTGCCGAGGTGCGCGGAGTGATCACGAAGTGAAGCGAATCGCCCTCGGAGTCTGAGCTATCTGGCTGACCCTCTGAAGAAGCACGTGGCTGCGAAGCGGTCTGGGTCTGAGCAGGAACAGGCACTGACTGTGTAGCAACAAGTGGATCTGTCTGAGTAACCTGAGCCTGAAGTGCGCCAGTAGCTGGGGGATCTGTCGAGGCAACTGAAGAAGGGATGGTCTCTGTAGTCCCAGTCCCTGTCACTGGTGGAACGACTGCCTCGGGAGCTGACAACCCTGACGAAGTGTGAAACGTAGTAGTGTGCGAGGGTGTCGGCTGACCAGTCAACTCGCTGTAGGTGGCACTGAAATCACCAATAGGTGTGCCTGTCAGGAGATGCGGGCGAGGCTGATCTGACGGTGTGAACCCCGTATGTATAGGAGTGAAGCTCGGGGACTGAAAAGACTGGGGAACCTGCTGCTGTGGAGATGTAAACTGAAAGCTCGGCTGTCCCTGACTCGACGGACCACTGGAATGTAAAGCCGGAGCCATGATAGATGCAGGCGGAGGAACCCCAACTGTGATGAGATGGCGCAGGAGATCCATGTACTGCTGCTGACTCTGTCTCTGCATCTCAACATGTTGCCTCTGGATCTCAAGCTGCTGTCTCTGAAACTCGTCCTGGCGAGCCTGAATCTGTGCTAGTGCTATAGCTGTATCCTGTGCCTGACGCTGAATCTGCTGCTGCTGCTGCTCCTGAGCCTGGGTCAACCTCTCAAGGATAGCCACCATGGCTGGGTCTGAGCGGGAGGCTGAGCCAGATCCACCGGCCTCGTGGTCGTGAGACCGAGGAGACCGGTACCTGGGGATGGGCTGGTAGTCCTCATCTGTGCTGTCTGAAGTGACATCCTCAGGTATCTCAGCAGTCTGAGTCTCAAGGTCCGCGAGCTCTGCCTCGGCAAGCTCGTTAACTCTGGCGTCCTGCTCAGCTGCTGTCTCAGGAACGTCTGGGCGCTCACGCTGTCCTGGCGCTGGGGCCTGATCTCTGGTAACAGAGGCCCAAAGCTGTCTGATATCATAATCAGGGAAAGCTGTAGTAGTGTTAGCAATCTCCGCCCTGATCTCTGGTGGCATCTGGATAGCAGATCTGATGATAAAACAAATCCAGTGGGCATAGGGAAGCTGACGGTTACCCTTGAAGCCCTCAGCAATGGTGTCCTCCATCTCACTAAGGATAAGATCCCAGATATCAAACTGTCTCTGTGAAAGGAGGTGGTATACAACCCAAAGCTGCATCCTCGTCAGTCCCTCTCTGTAGCCAAGTCTGGGCAGTAAAGTGCGTCTGAGTATAGCATCCAAGACTCTGGCAAGTGGTGTCAGGCTGGCAGGCGTACGACGTGACCCTTCGCCAAAAGGCTCGCGAAAGCAGGGTCGAACCAGGTCGGTGGGTGGCACTGAACCGCCGTGAGGGCGTCTGGGAGGTGGAGTCTGACCATAGCATAACTGATGGATCCTCGTGTCAGAAGCTGGAAGTCTGAGGATCTCTCGAGCTCTAGAGCTGTAGAGTCTGTGATCGCGGCCTCTGAATGCGAAGTGAATAAACTCATGGGCAGGATCAATCCATAGTGAAGCATAGAACTCCCTGACCCATGTGCCGCAGTATGCACCTGTCCGTCCAAGAAGATCTGATAAGCCAGGCAGATAGGACAGGTGCGGACGGAGCTGCTCTCCCACAACATCAACCAATGCCTCTAGTCGACACACCCTCTGAGGTCTGAAAGCAATGCCACTGTCAACTAGGGCCCTGTAGAAGTCCTCCTGAAGTGGGGTATAGAAACCCTCTGAAGCTCTGGAATCTCTGACAGGTGGAAACCATCGGCTGACCTCCACAAACCTCAAACTCTTCACCTGACGTGCTGAAGCACCCCTCAGGTCTAAGTGCTCGACCGGGGGTGACCCTCTAACTCTGGGAGGAGGTCGTGCTCCACGACGCTGGCCCTCTGGCCTAGGTGTCACCTGAGTGCGAGCACGTGTGGAGCGGCGACGTGGTGGAGACTGAGCTGCCTGCTCCTCTGTATCCTCAGTGGCCTGTGGAGCCTCAGTGGCCTGGGTAGACTCAGTAGCGTGTGTAGCCTCTGTAGCCTATGTCTGCTCTGAGGGTGGATCAACTGACATCTGCTCGGAAGGTCCAGTAGCCTCGGTGCCCTCAGTGGCCTCAGTGCCGAGCTGTCGACCTTCAAGATGAAAGCGTTGCTCGCCTATGTGTATGCCACTGCGTCTGCCACCTCTCTCTGCCTGCTCTGCAGCGTCTGCCACGGCCTGAGCAATCTCTGCATCTGACAGTGTCTTCCTCTTCTTCCTGGCTGCAATCTTGATGCGCTTACCACGCGCAATCTCATCACGGCGGGGAGGACTATTGTCCCCGTCACCAGGAGCACCACCGGCGTTCTTGCAACGCACCATGCTGATCGACTGCCTGAAAACCTCTGTGAGATGATGAACTGACACTCGAGAGGCTTGGCCTCAATCCGTATCCGCAGGCTTGGCCTCGGATTTAGCGAACAGATCAGACTCTGACACACCGACTGACTCGCTGCACGTATGGAATAGAGAGATATACTATAAGCACATATATATCTAAAGATACGAAACCCTAGATAGCAAGCATGTGAGATACGAAGAGAAACGTGACGCGAAACTACCTCGGATCGACGAGACGACGGCGAGAGGAAGCGGTGACCTAGTTCGCGAGAACCCCCGAGATCGGCGATCGAGCACTGAAACGACCGAGCGAGTTAGGCAATGGAGAGTTACGGTCAACGGTAAGCCCTAACGAAGAAATTGAAAGGACTTGAATGAAAAACGATCGAGTCGTTACCTCGAGCTAGGGTTATTGCAAACCCTAAGCTAGGGTTAGGGCAAAACCCTAGGTGAAGAGCGTGGCCAAAGGATGGAATCAAGGCGCTCGAGTTGGCACGGGGGTGCTGCGGCAGCTGCAGGAGAGCACACGGTGGTGGAGAAACCGGTGGTGAGCAGCTCGCCGGCGGTGAGGATGACGCGCGGGTGCGACGGATTTCGGCGGCGCGAACAGGGGCGCGCGGCAGTGGGTAGAGCTGCGCGAGCAGGGGTGAGCGGGGCGCGGCGCGGCAGGAGATCGAGCGGGCGAGGGTGGCGCGACGCGGTGGAGGTTCGCCGGCGGGAGGAAGTCGGCGAAACGGCGTGAAAACCTAGCGGCGGCGGCGGATTCGTACGGGAGATTGAAAAACAGAGAAGACGAAAGGTTTTTATGAGGGGCTGAGATCCGCTCGATACGCTATCACCGGACGCGGTGGTCAAAATGACCGGACGCGGTGGTGCAGCGTCCGGTCACACTCCAGTAAGCGCCTGGAGTGACCGGACGCGTCCGGTGTGGACTGGCCGGACGCGGTCAGAGTCCGGTCGCTGAGTGCTCGGGAATTCATCACGGAGCACCGGACGCGGTGGTGGTAGCCGGGACCGGACGCGGTGGTCGTCAGAGGCGCGTCCGGTGCAGCGTCCGGTGCCTAGATCTGGAATTGGTCTTCTGGATGACCGGACGCGCTGGTGGACGCCGGGACCGGACGCGGTGGTGAAGCATCACTGCGTCCGGTGCAGCGTCCGGTCGCTGTTCTTCGCCATTCTTCGTTCCGAACTTCGACGCGACTTCTCCCAATCAAGTTCCAATTCAAAGAGACACAAAAAAAACACCAATTGGAACCTGATATGAGTGACCTCACTCAAACCCTCAAATTTTTAAAATATTTTGCCTTAGGCTAGTATTATTTTTATGAAAATAGGCAATAAACACCCGAGGAGCAACGTATGGCCATGCAATAGAGTATTTGGACCTTTAGGAGCGTCAAATGCTCTCTCTATCCATGGACGAACACAGAGGTTGCTCAAAGCTAAACCGAAAAGAAACGACAAACGAACAACCATGCATATGTAATGCAATACAAGAAAGTAAAGCTAGGTTGCTTGTCAAGTTTGATCCACGGTTAGGCTTCTTCACTCCTCCAAAGGAGGGTTATCGTAACCGTGTTAGCCAAGCCCTAAATGCATTGCGATAAAGTAAACGTGACATATGATACAATGCAATGCAAGGGACAACACGCGCTCATTTTTTAAAGTTACTTGAATCAAGCACATTAAGTTCACTTCTTAGCCTACAAAAGGTAGCCTCGTCCAAAGGTTTAGTGAAGATATCCGCTAATTGATTTTCACTTCGTACACCTTCTAGTGATATGTCATTTTTAGCAACGTGATCTCTTAGAAAGTGATGGCGGATATCAATGTGCTTGGTGCGAGAGTGTTGTACCGGATTGTTAGCAATTTTAACGGCACTTTCATTGTCACATAAAAGTGGCACCTTTTCAAGAACAACTCCATAGTCTAGGAGGGTTTGTTTCATATATAAGATTTGTGCACAACAAGCCCCCGCGGCAATGTATTCCGCCTCGGCGGTGGACAAAGCCACACTATTTTGCTTTTTAGATGACCAAGATACTAGTGATCTCCCAAGCAAATGGCACCCTCCGGATGTGCTTTTTCTATCAATTTTGCAACCGGCATAATCCGAGTCGGAATAGCCAACTAGTTGGAATCTAGCTCCTTGGGATACCATAGACCAATGCTTGGGGTGTGCTTAAGATATCTTAGGATTCTTTTAACGGCACTTAAGTGAGGTTCTTTAGGGCACGCTTGAAAGTGAGCACACATGCACACACTAAACATGATATCGGGCCTAGATGCGGTAAGGTACAACAAGCTACCAATCATAGAACG
The DNA here is from genome assembly GCA_022457205.1 of Saccharum spontaneum. Lineage (NCBI taxonomy): Eukaryota > Viridiplantae > Streptophyta > Magnoliopsida > Poales > Poaceae > Saccharum > Saccharum spontaneum. Next base: position 37,849,062 of record CM039612.1, read on the forward strand.
GTAGAGAGTTTGATCAACCGGTTTACCTCCCTCATCTAGGTCGAGATGTCCATTTGATGGCATTGGGGTCTTGATTGGCTTGCATTCTTCCATCTTGAATCTTTTAAGAAGATCCTTGGTATACTTTTCTTGAGAGATGAAAATCCCTTCTCTCATTTGCTTGACTTGAAAACCAAGGAAGAATGTGAGCTCACCAATCATTGACATCTCGAACTCCTTCGACATCAATTCACCAAACTCCTTGCAATAATCTTCATTTGTTGACCCGAAGATGATATCATCAACATACACTTGACAAATGAAGATCTCCCCATTAAGCTTCTTGGTGAATAGTGTGGTATCGACCTTCCCGATGGTGAAGCCCTTCTCAATGAGGAAGTCCCGGAGGCGCTCATACCACGCTCTAGGGGCTTGCTTGAGCCCATATAGCGCCTTGGACAACCTATAAACATGATTAGGATATCTAGGGTCTTCAAACCCGGGAGGTTGATTGACATAGACTAGTTCATTTATAAAGCCATTTAAGAATGCACTTTTCACATCCATTTGATATAATTTCATATCATGATGTGATGCATATGCAAGGAGGATACGAATAGCTTCAAGTCTTGCAACGGGTGCAAAGGTCTCTCCAAAATCAAGGCCTTCAACTTGAGAGAACCCCTTTGCAACTAGTCTTGCCTTGTTCCTCACTACTATGCCTTGGTCATCTTGCTTGTTTCGGAACACCCACTTGGTTCCAATGACTCTTGCACCTTTAGTATGCTCTTCAAGTGTCCACACTTGGTTGCGGGTGAAGTTGTTCAATTCTTCATGCATGGCATTCACCCAATCCGGATCTTGAAGAGCTTCTTCTACATTCTTAGGTTCAACACAAGAGACAAAAGAGTGATGTTCAACGAAAGAAGCTAGCTTTTGAGATCGAGTCATTGCTCCCTTTGTAGGACTCCCTATGATGAGTTCTTGTGGATGAGCTTGAAGTAGAGGTGAGTTTCTTCTATCAATCACTTGAGGGGGTGGATGGGGAGCATCAACATCTTGTGCTTGTGCCTCGGCTTGTTCATGAGAGACATAGGTATCTTCATTTTCAACTCTCTCATTCTTGTCATCATCTTGAGGCACATGTGATGAAGATGGTGGATCAATGATTTGCACATCGTCTTCATCATCTTTTGGCTTGATGTCTCCCACGGGCATGTTCTTCATGGCCTCCCTCAAGGGTTCATCACCTACATCATCACAATTCTCAATTGCTCCTTGGGAGCCGTTAGATTCATCAAATTCCACATCATATGTTTCTTCAACCAAACCGGTGGCATGGTTAAATACTCTATATGCTTTGGACTTTGATGAGTAACCAACAAGAAAACCAATATCACAACGTCTTTGAAACTTCCCTAGGTGTTGACGCTTCTTGTAGATGTAGCATTTGCAACCAAACACCCGGAAGAATGAGACGTCCGGCTTCTTCCCATTAAGCAACTCATAGGGGGTCTTGCCAAGAAACTTTTGGAGGAAGAGGCGATTTGAAGCATAGCATGCGGTGTTGATTGCCTCGGCCCAAAACTTTTCCGGAGTGTTGTACTCATCTAACATTGTTCTTGCAAGGGTGATCAAAGTCCGGTTCTTTCTCTCAACTACACCATTTTGTTGAGGAGTGTAGGTTGAAGAAACCTCATGCTTGATTCCAATTTCATCACAATAAGCTTCAATGTTGGTGTTGTCAAACTCTTTCCCATTGTCACTTCTAATCTTCTTTATCTTGACTTCAAATTCATTTTGAGCTCTCTTTGCAAACTTCTTGAAGCAACTTGCCACTTCGGATTTGTCATGAAGGAAGAAGGTCCATGTATATCTTGAGTAGTCATCCACTATTACAAGACAATAGAGATTACCACCCAAGCTCTTGTATGTTGTAGGCCCAAACAAATTCATGTGTAGAAGTTCTAGCACTCTTGAGGTTGACATGAAAGCCTTGGTGGGATGAGTGTTCGCAACTTGTTTGCCCGCTTGACATGCACTACAAGGTTTGTCCTTTTCAAACTTCACATCTTTCAACCCTCTTACTAGTTCTTTCTTCAATAGCTTGTTGAGAGTGCTCATTCCAACATGTGCAAGCCTCCTATGCCAAAGCCAACCAAGTGAGGTCTTGGTGAACAAACATGTCATCAAATTTGCATCTTCGGAGGTGAAGTCAACAAGATAAAGATTGTTGTATCTAAAGCCTTTGAATATCACTTGCTTGTCATCTATCTTTGAAACTTCAACTTCATTTGGTGTGAACAAGCATTGGAAGCCAAGGTCACAAAGTTGTCCAACGGATAACAAATTGAAACTCAATGAAGCAACATAGAGCACATTTGAGAGTGAGTGATCATTTGATATTGCAATCTTGCCTATACCCTTGACTTTACTCTTTGAATTATCTCCAAATGTGATCTTCTCTTGACATATCCCATTCTCTTCAATGGAGGTGAACATACGAGGATCACCGGTCATATGTTGAGTGCAACCACTATTAATAACCCAATGAGATCCACCGGTCTTGTAGTTCACCTACACACAAGAGATCAAGCTTTTTGTTTAGGGACCCAAACTTGAGAGGGGCCCTTGACTTTCTCAACTAGTGACTTGGCAACCCATATTTTCTTTGGCCTATTCTTGTTTGGGGGACCCAAAAACATGACTTTCATCTTTCCATTTGAAACTTTTCTTAGCATGTAATGAGCATTGAAGGCAAAGGGTCTAGCATGCTTGGGCAAGGGTTGTGGTGGTGGAGTTTTGCATTCATGAGCAAAGTGACCTTCTTGACCACACTTAACAACATGGTTAGTAGCATCATGTGTCTCAAGAGCAAGTTCATTAGCAACCACAAGACTATCATAGTCAATTTTCAATGTGGTGTATTTGTCTTTTAGAGAGCTATGTCTAGTGATGAGCTCATCATGCTTCTTCTCAAGTTTATCATGTTGATCTTTAAGCTCTTTGTTTGAGGTTTTGAGCTCCTTGAGAGTGGAAGACATAACTTCATTTTGATCTCTAAGCTCACCACTAGTCTTTTGAGCATTTTCAAGCTTTGATGAGAGTGATTCATTTTCATTTTGAAGCTCATCATTTTCATTTCTTGTCCTTCTTATGATTTTAGTGTATTTATTTAGCAATTTTACAAGTTCATCATAAGAAGGTGCGTCATATTCATCATCACTATCACTATCATCATCATCATCACTATCATGGTTTTGTACCTTTCGTTCACCCTTGGCCATAAGGCATAGGTGAGTAGTGGACGATGATGGTGAAGGAGGCGGTGAAGGTGGTGGTGAAGATGTTGGTGAAGATGATGGCCCCATCACAAAAGCAGCAACTTTCTCTTTCTCATCATCGCTCTCATCTCCGGAGGAATCACAAGATGATTCAATGTCGGTGAGCCAATCACCAACAATATATGCCTTTCCACCCTTCTTCTTCTTGTAGAACTCCTTCTTCTTGCCATCCTTCTTCTTGTATGGCTTGTTCTTCTTCTTCTCATCTTCTTCATCACTTGAATCATTTTTCTTGCCCTTGTTCTTGTTCTTGAACTTGTCTTTTGGTGGTCTAGGGCATTGATGAGCTAGGTGGCCAAGTTCACCACAATTGTAGCAATCCATCTCCGAGATGGGCTTTCTCTTGCTACTTGTGAAGAATTTCTTTTTCTTGCCATCGAACTTGATGCCACTCTTGTTGAGCTTCTTTAGCATCTTGGTGGTCTTTCTCACCATGAGTGCAAGTGATTCATCATCGACATCACTTTCACTTGAGCTTTCTTGTACCATCATGGCTTGGCCCTTCTTCTTCTTCTTGTCATGGCTAGCTTTGAAGGCCAAGTCTTTCTTCTTGGAAGATGATGAGCCCTCTTCCGGAGTGATGTGCATGTACATCTCATGAGCATTGATCTTCCCCAATACTTGTGTTGGAGTTGCGGTGGAGAGATCACTTTGATGAAGCACGGTGACAATGTGACCATACTTCTCAACGGGAAGAACACTCAAGATCCTCCTTGCAACATCCGATTGACTCATTTGAGTGAGCCCAAGAGCATTGAGGTCCTCTACAAGAACATTCAAGCGAGTGTACATGTCATTAGCACTTTCTTTGGGAAGCATCTCAAAAGAATTAATTTTCTTTAAAGCAATATGATAGCGTTCCTCATGCTCACTCTTAGTTCCCTCATGGAGAGCACAAAGATTCTCCCACAAATCATGAGCGTTCTTTGCATTACGCACACGATTGAAGATATCTTTGCCTAAGCCCCGGTAGAGTGCATTTTTGGCCTTTGCATTCCACCGGTCGTACTTCTCCTCGTCACCCATGGGGTTTGCGGGATCCTTGATAGCGGGAAGCCCTTGGGTCGCGGCTCTAAGGCACCCGACATCTATGGCTTCGAGATACACCTCCATGCGGATTTTCCAATATGGAAAATCATCCCCCTCAAAGGTGGGAGGTGGTCCTTCCCCGTTAGACATCTTGCTCTAGGTGGTAAAGCCTAAATTAGGAGCAACCTGGCTCCGATACCAATTGAAAGGATCAAGATGCCCAAGAGGGGGGGTGAATTGGGCTTTTCTAAAAATTAATTGCAAGAATTAAATCCTACAAGCCGGAATTCACCCCTAGTGCCTACTTGTGTTCCTAGAGAGTCTACCGATAAAAAGTTTTGCACCCTAGTTTCCAATCCTAGTCTAGCATGGCAATTCTAGGAATGTAAAACAAGCAATGAAAGTAAATACGAGAAAGTAAATGCTTGAATGTAAAGGGGCAAGGAACACGGCGATGTTTTTCCGAGGTATCGGAGAGTCGCCACTCCCCACTAGTCCTCGTTGGAGCACCCGCGCAAGGGTGTCGCTCCCCCTTGATCCACGCAAGGATCAAGTGCTCTCTACGGGTTGATTCTTCGACACTCCGTCGCGGCGAATCACCCAAAACCGCTCACAACTTGAGTTGGGTCATCCACAAGCTCCGCCGGATGATCACCAAACTCCCAATCACCACCAAGCCGTCTAGGTGATGGCGATCACCAAGAGTAACAAGCTAGAACTCTCACTTGACCACAACGAGCCCAAATGAGGAGATGGATGCACACTTGCTACTCTCTAATCACTAGTGAGGAAACTCAAACTTTGATTCTCAAATCTCTATCCTCACTAGAGCTCTTGCACTCCCTTACACTCTAGAGGGTTTTCTCAGATGTTTGAATGAGCAAGAGAGCTCTAAAAGAGGTGGAGGGGTTGTATTTATACACCCCTCAAAGAAAACGAACCGTTACTTTCTGACATGGGCTCAGCGGACGCGCCGGTCGAACTGACCGGACGCGCCGGTCGCCCGTAACGGTCAAAACGCGATTTTGAACTGAACCACCGGACGCGCCGGTCAGGGGTGACCGGACACGTCCGATCGTTCAAGGGTGCTTACTGTACTCGCATCGGACGCGAGGCCGCGTCCGATGGCTGATGACCGGACGCGTCCGGTCCTCTCTGGACCTTACTGGACTGTGACCGGACGCGCCGATCACAGCCAGGTCGCGTCCGACGGGCGTTCTCCCTGAGTGACACGTGTCAGCCACTGACCACCGCGTCCGGTCCTCGCGAGGACCGTGTCCGGTGGTCAGGGCCGAAACCCTAGCGCGGTAGCGTACTGACCGGACGCGTCCGGTGCTCCCGAAGACCGCGTCCGGTCACTGGAAAACTGCCCGAAACTTCTCGAAACGCGTCGCAACTTCAACCAAGTTGCTTCCAACTGAACTTTGAGCTATTCTAGGGTTGCCTAGCGCCAAGTTTAACAAGTGTGCACCACACCTAAACATAGGACTCGCCTAGGTCAAGTTACCCATTCATGCCCCCCTTTATAGTACGGCCAAAAGAGAAAAACGAAGATCCTAACGACTATTCCGAATGTGTCTCAACACCTCGACATCCGGAACTAACCGTCCTTAATCTTGACGTCACTCTTTTGAAAACCGAAACGATTTCCATCAAGGGACACGAATGCCACAGTGCTCAAAGCAGTTATCGCCTCCATGACCTAACTTACCAATGTTTCTGCAAAACACACGTTAGTCATGGTAATAAAGTATTGTCATTAATTACCGAAACCAAACCTTGGGGCCTAGATGCTTGCAGTCTGTATTCCACGATCTCAGAGATTCGGCCTTATCCGCCTGGCCTTGACCAAGCCTCGACCCAGCCTCGACATCCACCTCCGGTTAGCAGGGAAGAAATGCCGATGTGGCACAGGACTCAGGGTCCTTTCACCGTCTTGTCCCCAACGTCACCACGGTGTCCGGGGATGGCCAACCATTCCTAAGTCACGTCGCTACAGCCACCTCTACAGGGTTCGACAAAACTTCACCTCAAGGCACCCCGGTGCCCCGGCCTCCTCTTACCCTATAAAAGGGCAGGCTAGGGCTCTAAAAGGGGGACGGAGCAAGACACAAGCCAGAAGCCAGGCGCTAGCAAGCAAAGGCACACAACCCACAGATCAACATCTCAAGCAATCACCTTTGTACTCTTTCATTTCCCTTGAGACCTGGGCTCAGTTCCCTCTCTCACAGCTTGTAACCCCTACACAAGCACTTAGGTGCAAGGAAATACAAACTCTCTCCCCCCGCTGGACGTAGGGCCTCCTTTGCCCGAACCAGGATAAATCCCCGTGTATTCCCCTTGCATCACCATCCGAGTTTGGGACACGCAGCACTCACTCGTCGGTTTAGGACCCCCATGGGACCAAACACCGACAATTGGCGCGCCAGGTAGGGGCCGCTGCGTGTCAACATCGTTTTCCCACCATTTTCTTGGATGGCTGATCCCGAACGCCCTCTCCCGTTGGCCACGGTGATCTGGTTTGGGAGTTTGGAGTTCATGTCGCTTGGCCACGGCTACGACATGGTTCTCCTCCCGCCCTAGGCACCCGACCGACGGGGATTACGAGCTCTCCCAGCCTGGGGGAGCATTGCGCCGACATCACCGCTCTCAGGTGCGAGCCGCCAGACGACGACGAGCCCGGCGCAACCGCCGTCATCACCTCACGGAGGGCAGTGGGACTCCCCGATCCGGCGCCTCTCAGCCAGACGCCAACCCTGATTTCCTCATTGAGGGTCTGTGTAGGATGAGCTTGGCTGAGGGTAAGATGCCGACGGAGAGTTCCGCTGCTCCTCCGTCCGGTGTGACATCGTCACTATCCGGCCCAACCACTCCGGCACGAGCAACGACGTCTCCATCAGTGTTCCCGTTTGGGCTAGATTCGGTTGCCTGGGCGTACGCTTCCTCCGTGAGCACTAGTATGAGTGCTTACGAGGAACTCCCCGGGCACCACCTACGCTCCACTCTGGACCTTGTTGCGTCCACGCTGGCTTCTGAGTATCTAGACTCTATGGAGACCCCAAAAACAGAGCCCTGTGCGACTGCTTCTCGACATTACAATCCCAGAGACGATTGGCAACGACCTCACATACATCCATCATACTACTACTTCGGCGCTCCTGACTCCGACTCTGCCGATGACACCTACGATCTGACCCACGAGTGCTTCAACATCGATGGGGCGAGCACGTCGGATTCAGAGGATGAGGAACCTGTCGAAGGAACACGCCACCTCATGTCGAGCTACCTGACGAGCAGGACGAGGCTCAACTCCTTGCTGATCAAGGAATGCAGCTCGAGCAAATTCGCGAGTTGCAGGACAGGCTCGACGAGGAACGAGAAAACCTACGCCTACTCCAACAAACCCTCAAGCATGAGCGTGCGGCACACGCACACGGCGAAAGAGCTCGAGAGAGAGCTCGCGACGTCAATCGTCGCATCGCCGAGGATCAGGCGGTCGACCCCTCGGTTTTCGGTCGAGCCAGCCAGAACATTGTCGCCGCCACCATGCTCCTCCGTAACATGCCCGAGCCATCAAACCGTGACGCTCGTCGAGCTCGAGATGAAATTCGAGAACTCCTCGAGACCGTTGCTATGCAGCAGGCCGAGAGCTCTGCCTCGAGGCAACGTGAGCCAGCCTCGGAGCGGCTCGCCGAGCCCTCCCGACAGGAGAGGGAGGCCTCGGTTCATCCCGAGCATGCCCGACGGAATCGGGCGCCTCCTGCCCCTGAGCACGTCGCCGATGACCGTGAACCTCGAGACACCCGTGGCAACATCGTCGAGCGCCGCATGCGCAAACACGGTGATGGTGTGGCTCGAGGTTATCGCGTGCACAGAGGCGGGCGCTATGACAGCACAGAAGATCGAAGCCCGTCGCCCGAACCACCGGGTCCCCGGGTCTTTAGCAAGGCCATTCAAGAAACAATACTCCCGGCATGGTTTCTCCCTCACACGACTCTCACCAAGTACAACGGTGAGACCAAACCTGAACTTTGGCTCGCTGATTTCCGCTTGGCGTGTCAGCTGGGCGGGGCCACCGACGACCGAGTCATCATCCGACAACTCCCTCTGTTCCTGTCCGACACCGCTCGAGCCTGGCTCGAGGACCTTCCACCTCGACAGATCCACCACTGGGACGGTCTCGTAAGGGTGTTCGAGGGAAACTTCAAGGGGACCTACATGCGCCCCAGCAACTCATGGGACCTCCGGAGTTGCAAGCAAAAGCCGAGCGAATCTCTCCGGGATTACATCCGGCGTTTCTCCAGGCAACGCACTGAGCTCCCCAACATCACCGATTCTGACGTGATCATGGCCTTCCTCTCTGGAACCACCTGCAAGGAGTTGGTCCGAGAGTTGGGCCGTAACACCCCCCTCACTGCCAACGGATTGATGGACATCATCACCAACTTTGCCACCGGCGAGGAGGCAGTCGGCGCTATCTTTGGTGGTGATCACGACAAGGGGAAGCAGAAGGTCGATGATCCCGCGGGCTCCAGCTGAGGCTCTAAAAGAAACAACCAAAAGAAGAAGAAGAACCAGCAGGGCAAGCCCGAGGCCCCGGCCGATGAGCTTGTCGCTGCTACCGAACGCAAGAAACCTCGAGGGCCCCTCGGGGGGGGGGCGTTTTTGACAAAATGCTCAAGGAGTCGTGTCCCTACCACAAGGGACCCACGAACCACAACCTCGAAGACTATCACATGCTCCGTAGGCACTTTGAAGGCATAGGCATCAAAAAGGATGACAAGAAGGAAGATCCCAAGGGCGACGACAAGGATGGGGGGTTCCCTGAAATCCACGACTGCTTCATGATCTACGGAGGGCCCTCGACCCGCCTCTCGACAGGCCAGTGCAAGCAAGAACGGCGAGAGGTATTCTTCGTACAGCTGGCGACCCCCAACTTCCTTGACTGGTCTGAGGTGGCCATCACTTTCGACCGTGATGACCATCCCAACTACGTCCCCAATCCAGGGGTCTACCCGCTTGTTGTTGATCCTATCATCGCCAACACACGCCTCACCAAGGTGCTCATGGATGACGGTAGCAGCCTCAACATCATCTATGCTCAGACCCTCGACCTCCTGGGGATCGGGAGGACCCGCCTCCAACCCAGCGTCGGGGGCTTCCATGGAGTCATGCCAGGAAAGCGAGCGGAGCCTGTTGGCCGCATCGACCTGCCTGTCTGCTTTGGCACTCTCACCAACTTCAGAAAGGAGACCCTCACTTTTGAAGTGGTCGGATTCCATGGGATGTACCACGCTATCCTTGGGCGCTCGTGCTATGCCTGGTTCATGGCGGTCCCAAACTACACTTACCTCAAGCTCAAGATGCCAGGCCCTAACGGCGTCATAACCGTCGGGCCCTCATACGAGCACGCCTACGAGTGCGACGTCGAGTGCGTCGAGCACGGAGAAGCCGTTTTGGAGTCAGCGACCTTGGCGACGGACCTCGACGGTCTGGCCAACGAGATCCCCGACCCCAAATGCCATGCCGGCAGCTTCGAGCCCGCAGAAGACGTCAAGCTCGTGCCTGTCGACCCCGCCGATCCAAAGGGAAAGACGTTCAGCATCAGTGCCACCCTCGATCCCAAATAGGAAGCAGTGCTCGTCAACTTTCTCCGTGCAAACATAGACATCTTTGCGTGGAGTCCCTCGGATATGCCGGGCATACCCAGGGAAGTCGCCGAGCACGCCTTGAAGATCCGAGCCGGCTCTAAACCGGTGAAGCAACGCTTGCGCCGCTTCGACGAGGAGAAGCGCAAGGTCATCGATGAGGAGATACACAAACTGTTGGAGGCCGGATTCATCAAGGAGGTTCATCATCCCGAGTGGCTAGCTAATCCTGTATTAGTTAAGAAAAAGAGTGGGAATTGGAGGATGTGTGTAGATTATACCAGTTTAAATAAAGCATGTCCAAAAGTTCCCTTTCCTTTGCCACGTATTGATCAAATCGTTGATTCCACTGCGGGGTGTGAAACTCTTTCGTTTTTGGATGTGTATTCCGGCTACCACCAGATCAAAATGAAGGAGTCCGATCAGCTCGCGACTTCGTTCATCACCCCATTCGGCATGTATTGCTACGTTACTATGCCCTTCGGTCTCCGGAACACGGGGGCTACGTACCAGCGATGCATGCAACATGTTTTTGGGGAACACATCGGACCAACCGTCGAGGCTTACGTCGATGACATCGTTGTCAAAACCAAAAAAAAGTCGATAATTTAGTAAGCGACCTCGACGTTGTGTTCAAATGCCTCCGGGCAAAGAACATCAAGCTCAATCCTGAGAAATGCATTTTCGGCGTCCCTCGAGGTATGCTTTTAGGGTTCATCATGTCCAAGCGTGGCATCGAGGCCAACCCAGAAAAGATCACTGTGATAACCAAGATGGGCCCCATCCGAGATCTGAAGGGCGTACAGAGGGTCATGGGCTGCTTGGCAGCACTCAGTCACTTCATTTTGCGCCTTGGCGAAAAAGCGCTCCCTCTGTATCGTCTCCTGAAAAAATCGGAACACTTCTCATGGACCCTCGAGGCCGAAGAGGCTCTTGCAAAACTCAAAGCTACGCTCTTTAACTCGCCGATCCTCGTCCCTCCAACTCCAGGGGAACCGTTCTTACTTTATGTCGCCGCGACAACACAAGTAGTCAGCGCGGTCTTGGTTGTCGAGAGGGCTAAGGAAGCACATACCCTGCTCGTCCAGAGACCGGTCTATTTCATTAGCGAGGTGCTCTCAGAAACTAAGGTACGCTACCCACAGATCTAGAAGTTGCTATATGCCAGCGTCTTGACATGGTGCAAACTCCGTCACTACTTCGAGGGCCACCCGGTGACCGTGGTTTCTTCTTTCCCCCTGGGAGAGATAGCCCAGAACCGGGAAGCCTCGGGTAGAATAGCCAAGTGGGCGGTAGAGCTCATGGGAGAGACCCTCTCATATGCACCGCGCAAGGCTATCAAATCCCAGGCACTAGCAGATTTCCTGGCAGAGTGGACCGACAGTCAACTCCCCCAGTACAGCTCCAGGCTGAGCTGTGGACCATGTACTTCGACGGGTCATTGATGAAAATAGGAGCAGGCGCGGGTTTGCTCTTCATCTCACCCCTCGGAGTTCACATGCGCTACATCATCCGGCTTCATTTTCCTGCATCGAATAACGTCGCCGAATACGAGGCACTCGTCACGGGCTTGCGAATCACCATCGAACTAGGGGTCCGATACCTCGATGTTCGAGGTGACTCCCAGCTCATGATCGATCAGGTCATGAAGAGCTCGAGCTGTCATGACCCCAAGATGGAAGCCTACTGTGAAGAGGTACGACGCCTTAAAGACAAGTTTCACGGTCTCGAACTCAACCACATTGCACGCAGGTATAATGAGGCTGCAGATGAACTCATGAAAATCGCGTCCAGTCGAACTACGGTCTCACCAGACGTTTTTGCGAGAGACCTCCACCAACCATTCGTCGACCTTGGACCGGACGGAGGGGTCGATAGGCCGTCACTCGACCCCCCACCTGAGGCAGAAGCCCCCTCGACCGGGGCTGAGGCCATGCAGGCGGAAGGCTCGACCCCACCATCTGACCCCGAGCCTGACTGGCGTATTCCGTACCTTGACCATCTCATCTGAGGGGACCTCCCCTCGAATAAGATCGAGGCTCAACGGATCGCCTGTCGGGCTAAAACCTTTGTGATCTTTGGCCACAATAGAGAGCTGTATCACCACAGCCCTATAGGTGTCCTCCAATGCTGTATCACAAACGAGGAAGGCAGAAGCCTGCTAAATGATCTACACGCGGGGGCTTGTGGTCACCACGTAGCACCTCGCACTCTTGTCGGAAATGCTTTTCGACAGGGTTTTTATTGGCCAAACGCAGTCTTCGACGCCATCGAGCTAGTACACTCCTGCAAAGGCTGCCAGTACTATGCTCATCAAACTCATCTCCTAGCTCATGCCCTGCAAACCATCCCCATCACATGGCCGTTTGCTGTTTGGGGGCTCGACCTTGTCAGACCCTTGAAAAGGACAACTGGCGGCTTCACCCACTTGCTCGTTGCCATTGACAAATTTTCCAAGTGGATCGAGGCCCGTCCTATCACCAGCATCAGGTCTGAGCAAGTTGTGCTCTTTTTCACCGACATCATCCACCGCTTTGGGGTTCCCAACTGTATCATCACGGACAATGGCACCCAATTTACTGGTAAAAAGTTTCTGGATTTCTACGACCACCACCACATTCGTGTGCTCTGGTCGGCCGTAGCTCATCCGAAAACGAATGGCCAAGTAGAACGTGCCAACGGCATGATCCTACAAGGTCTGAAACCCAGAATCTTGGACAAGTTAAATAAACACGGAAAGAAATGGGCTGCCGAGCTTCCCTCGGTCCTGTGGAGCCTAAGAACAACACCGAGTCGAGCCACGGGGTTCACTCCGTTCTTCTTAGTCTACGGGTCTGAGGCTATGCTCCCAACTGATATAGAATACGGATCCCCGAGGTTGAAGGCCTACAACGAAAGAAATAACGATGCCACAAGAGAGGACGCCCTCGACCAGCTCGAGGAAGCCCGAGATGTGGCTCTGTTACATTCTGTCAGATATCAACAGAGTCTCCGACGCTATCACGACAGACACGTCCGCAGGCGCGACCTCAATGTCGGTGACCTAGTGCTACGTCGAAGCCAGAACACCAAGGAACGGCACAAGCTCACGCCTCCGTGGGAAGGGCCGTACATCATCGCAGAAGTACTAAAGCCGGACACCTACAAGCTATCGAATGAGAAGGGCAAAATCCTCACCAACGCTTGGAACATTGAACAGCTACGTCGTTTTTCCCTTAGAGAGCCTCGAGGCTCTGTAAATTCTTTTCAATCTTATCAATAAAGAAAACAGCAATGTTCAAAGCCTCGTTTCATAACAACCAGGAAGGATCGACTCTGTTCTCTCAGAATCGACCCTCCCTCGGGGGCTACAGGGGGAACCCCCTATCCCCAAAAAACTCGTTCTCTTTTTCAAAAAAGAAAGTTGTCACTTAAGTTGACAACGCCGCGGGAGCATCCTAAGGCTCAAAAGGTCGTCAAGCCGCGAGATCACTTACGCCTCCGAGGCTACGGTACCTCCACTCACCCCTCACGCCTAGGTGTGCGACCGCACGCTAAGAAGACCTAATGATAATTCATAACTTTGGAAAAGAATACATCCTCGGTCGCTTCGAGTCAAGTTCCTACACGATCTGCAAGGCCGCAAGAGCTCCCTGAAGCTCGAGGGCAGTTGAGCCGCGAGATCACCTACGCCTCCGAGGCTACGGCACCTCCACTCACTCCCTTGCGCCAAGGGGCGTGATGGTGTGCTAAGTAAATCCTACGAGGACATGATTCAAGCGAAAAAGGGAAGGAAAACTCGAACAAAACTTAAACAACCAATGTAGGTTTACATTTTGAGTGTTCAAGGCCTCCGAGGCCACCGCAACCAAAGTCAAAAACACTAAACAATTACATGGGCCTCTGCGCCCAGATTTGGCTCACAGGCCCTCGTCGTCGGCAGGCGGAACCACCTCGACCTCGAAGAGCTTGGCCAGGCGACTTCTAGACTCCTCGGCAGCTTGAATCAGGTCCAGGCAGGTGGTTTCATTCTCCTCGTCCGTCTGATCCGGGTTCGTGATGAAGCCGTCGGCAACGAGCTCCATGTCATACACAAACCCAGATCGAACGACGACCAGTGCCCTCTTCATGCCATGTTGTAGGCCGCCCCGTATCCTTTCCCGAACAAGGCGGCCCAGCGCCACATCCGGCGTACAAAGGAGTTCCCCGGGGCGTCCTCCTCAGTATCGGCATCGGGCTCGACCCCCAAGCCGTCACACACGGAGGAGATGGCACCCTGGAGCAACTGAGTCTGCTGGGCCTCGGCCTCGAAGAGGCTCTGGAAGGAGGTGGCCGTCGCCTGAGCCGCCTACTGTTCCTTCTCCAACTCTGGAACACAAGTATCAAGTTAGCGCAAGTCTGGGACCTCAACACCAAGGCCACTGTACAACAAAAAAACTTACCCTCGGAGTGGGTCTGCCAGCCCACGACCTCGTCGCAAAGTCCCCCGCATGTCTTCTCAAGCGCTTGGAGAGCGCCATCCCTGTCACGAATGGCCGCCCTCAAATTCTCGATCTCTTAGCGGGCGTTCGAGAGAGCCTCGTCCCTCTCCCGGATGGCTTCGCTCAGCGTCGCAACCTCGTTCTTCAAGGCCTCGAAGCGAGCAGTCACCTGCCCGATCTGAACGTTGAGGGTGTCGCGATGCCTACTGACAAGGGTAACGTCCTCCTCAAGCTCTTTTACACGCGCCGATAACGGCACGAGAGCCTCACGGGCTTTGGCAGCCTCCTCCCGGGCCCTTGTCGTGTCTTCACGCGCCGTGGCCTAGGCCGCCCGGGCCTGCGCCGCCTCCTCCTTGACCGCCGCACAAGCGACGTGAAGCTCGGCTGCCTCGGCACTCTGATGGGAGAGCCGCTGGTTGGCCTCCTCGACCAGAGCCCGTTGCTGGGTGAGCACCGCCCACACGCCACTCTCATTACGAATGAAAAGTGACTTGCGGCGAGAACGCTCCTTAAGCTCCTGACCATGGTTCAAAAATCAAACAAAATCAGAACTAGAGAAAGGGGATGAAAAGAAAGCGAAAAACTACCCAACCCGACTTACCTCAAGGGCGTCTAACATGCCTCGCGACAGGGCCTCCGAGGCCACACGAAGAGATCGTATCGTGTGCTGCCGGAGACCCTCGAGGTACTGCCAGTGGTGCACCTCGTCTCCATCGTTGAGCGTGAAGACAGGCTCCGCGCCAGGGTTGGATGCGTCCCTGAACTCGAGGGACGACCCCCCAGCACGGCAGCTCCTCCTCCGCCCGTACAAGGGCCAGCCCGGCAAGGTCCGGCCATACGACCGGCGACCCGACCGGAACACTCTCCGGCGCCGCGGAAGGACCGGCCTGGTTCGCAGCCTCGGCCCCCTCGACCACCGCAGAGGGACCGACCTGGTCCACGGCCTCGACCCCCTCGACGCCCACCACTTGCTTCCCCTTGTCGACAGGGGAATAATCAAGGGTGAGGTCGACCACGGCCGGGGTCGGCCCTTGCGCCAGGGCTGG
This sequence comes from Saccharum spontaneum, assembly GCA_022457205.1. Classification (NCBI taxonomy): domain Eukaryota; kingdom Viridiplantae; phylum Streptophyta; class Magnoliopsida; order Poales; family Poaceae; genus Saccharum; species Saccharum spontaneum. Next base: position 37,864,568 of record CM039612.1, read on the forward strand.
CGCCTCGATCACCGGCGCCACCACCGGGACCACGGGCGGGGGCGCGACCGCCCCACTCTCCACCTCAATCACCGGCTCCGTCGGCGGGTCCTGCCGCGGCTACAGCTCCCCCGGTTGTGCCGCCTCCTGTCCCGCCTCCGGCGGGACCTCCACCGCCACCTCTTCGACATCCGCCCGCCCCGCGTCATGGGCGGATGCTTCAGCCTTTGTGGCCTCGACGGAAGCCTGGGCGGTCAACGTCGACCCAGGCTCCGCCCCACCAGTGCTGGGCACCGCCACTTCTGACGGCCCCGACCCTTGCGTGGTAGGGTCGGAACCGGCAGCCTCCTGGGCACCCGTTCCCACCTGGGCAGCCGCCTCCCGCTGCCTCTGACGCTCCGTCGCGGACTGGAGCCTCTCGACCCAGGCAATGTCGTCAGCCGCCGTCCGCATCATTACGGTGGCACTCGACCGGAGCGCCTTCACGGGGGTCAGACCCGCGAGCTCTGTCTTGCGCTTGTGCCTAAGGAATAAGTAAATACGTCAGACTAAGAAATAGGACCGCTAATTACAAAGAACGGGGTAGAAAAGCTTACCCAGAAAGGGGCAGCAGGGGCCTCGACCCTGGCCGATCGGAGACCCCCGATGGCGCCTGCGACGGCCTTACCGTCGGCCCCCCTGCGGGCCGGGTGCTCCTTGGAGCCCTGGTTGACTGGCCGCCTTGGGCCCTCTGTGCCTCCGAGGCCAGCTGGCCTCGGGTCCTCACGCCCGTAGGCGGCGCCCCAGATGACGACGCTGGCGGCGTCATCCCAACCGCCGGCTGAACCCGCGGAGCCTGGGCTCGCGGGGGGAGCGTCGTCGACCCCTCTTGTGGGGTCCCAAATGAGGCGACCCCTCCCGTCGAGGGGCCCGCCTCGACGCCCGCCTCGTCCATCTCCTCCTCCACCTCGACGGTCATGGGGGCCAGCCCCGACGCCTGGGAGGTCGACCCCCCGACGGGCTCTAGAAAGGGGCGCACGTCGGGGAGGTCCGCCAGACCAATCGCGGCGTCATACCGCGACAAAGCGTCGTTGTCCCCGTCGCTGTCGTCGTCGTCGTCGTCATCCTCCCCCGAGACCGTCTCGGAGGGAGACTCCTCGAGGGAAAGCCCATCAAGGCTCTGCTGACGCCGACGCTTCTTCAGCTCCTCCCGCTCCTTGGCCTTGCGAATCTGGCGCTTCTTGGTAGCATCCTTCTTCTTCTTCTGGGATGCCTGGTGGCGTCAAACCTCCCGAGCAGGCTGGTCCTCTAGAAGCGGTGGCCGCATCTCCCTCACCGCCGACAAATCCTGTACATCGACCTCGACTAAATCAGTAAAAAGAGTCTGAACACAAACAAACTTGAAAATACTAGCAGTTTCACTTACCAGGGGCTCGAATCCCTGGGTAGGCCGCATCGGCACCCTATCGACGTCCTCTGGCTTGAAATTCCCCACCATCCGGCGCGCGCGCCGGACGACCTCGTCGAGGGGAAGGGACTCGTGGGACATCCTGCTCCCCTCCAACGGCGCCTCCGGCGTCATCTGGTCGAGCCGGAGTCGACGCAGCGACAGCGGCATCACCCTCCGATGGTGGAATGACGCGGCCACCGCTGTCACCGTCAGTCCACGCTGGCGGAGCTCCCGCAACGCGACGAGCAGCGCGTCCAGCCTCGGCTTCTCAACGTCCACGACGCCGTACGACCAGTTCTCCTCTCAGGCCACCAGCACCCGGCTAGTATACCTCTGCAGCTGACTCTCGTCATTGCGGAGGTAAAACCAGCCGTCGTGCCAGCCGCTGTTCGAGGAGATCAGCTACGCCGGGATGTACTGGTCGCTACGACCAGACCGAACCTGCAACACGCAGCTCCCCGTGCGCACCGCGCGCTGCGTCCCTCGCTCCTCCGCCTTCTTGGCGAAGAACTCCACCCTGAAGAGATGGAGCCACAGGTTCCACTGCGGATCCATCCCCAGGTACCCCTCACAGACTGCCGCCGCGAAAATGGCGGCCTGTGAGACGGCGTTGGGGGCGAGGTGGTGCAGCTCCACCTTGTAGTAGTGGAGGAGCGCGTGCATGAAGGGGCTGGCCGGCACACCGAACCCCCTCTCGTGGAAGCAGATGAAACTGACCACGTAGCCTTCCGGGGGCGCCGGCTCCCGGTGGTCGGACGGCGGTGCAATCCATTCCGGCTGGGACCGGCTCGTCTTCGGCCGCAGCAGCCCGTCGCGGACCAGCTCTTCCAACCTCTTTTCCAAATTACAATTCGTTTGAATTTTTTGACCCCAAGTTTGACCACTCATATTATTCAAAAATTTGTGTTAAATATTACTTCTTTCGTTGTGGCTTGCTTTATTAACAAAAGTTCTTCAAAGATGACTTAAATTTGACTATGTTTGTACAAATTTTTTAAATAAGACGAGCGGTCAAATTTGGGATAAAAAAAGTCAAACGAATTATAGCTCGAAACGGAGGGAGTATTAACCTCACAAACTGTGCAAATAAGAGTAGCTGATTGATGGATAATCACCATACTATGGCACGCTGTCTCGACAGTCGACACTGCCAATCGATCAATTTACCCCGCTTTTTTCCCTTTCACCTTTTGTCATGTACGTGCACCTCTTTGTCCCTGTATGTGTGCTGCTTTAGCTCTCCAATGTGCTCGAGGATGACTGCTTCTAGTTTTCGTCAGACGAAGCACTCGAGCTTCTACACTGACACCCTGCGAAGCAGCTGATAGATGTGAGGTGAACACCAATTACATATGTAAAGGTTGAGGCTAATAGCCACCCTGTCGCGTTGGGGAAGCCCCGACGCCCAAGGCCCCCTTCACATGGAGTCGCCCTTTTCCATCGCATCTTCTGGTGCATGCATATGCATGCAGCCAGTGTAGTGTGCAGTGGATTACAACGTGCAGGAACAGTAATGCACAGACGCATATGCATATAAAAGTGGAAATAACCAAAATGATTGCAGGGACATCAAATTGGGGGCTCTAGGAGGCTATACTCGCTCCATGTTTCAAAAAACATTTTTGGACAGCGATTCAGAGCATAACTTTAACTTTTTATTTAAAAATATTTATTAAAAAGTGATATGTGTATATTTTTATAACAATACTTTTCAGGATAATCTATTCATACGGTTTTCATATTTTCAAACTCAACAATTTGAAAGTTATTCATAATTTATATTCTCAATGTTTAACTCAAACTTTGTCTAAAATGATTTCTTTTAGGAACCTGAGGGAGTACTCATGCAGTCCTATGTACATACGGACATACTGCATACTCTACACATGTGCGTGTAGAGAGCAGAGTCCTTACCTACCCGTCTACCCATTGGCGGATCCAGGGGGGGGGGCTGGGGGGGCTGCAGCCCCCCCGTGAGGATGATTTCTCCACTAATGTACTGTAGCAATTACTGTAGCGCAAGCATAAATTATCATTAAATCTTAATTGCAAATCAACATTTTTCTTATTTAGCCCCCCCCTTTATGTCAATCCTGGATCCGCCACTGCGTCTACCCACTCGTATTTTGCTGGACCACAGCGACTGGGCATGCATGGGCCACACAGTAGCTAAGCTAGGTACTATGCGCGAAATGAAGGCTGCTATAAGATTGTAATTATACGTAGGATCGTTCTTGGCTTAATAGTATCCGATGATATAATCGAGATCCTATTAGATTTTACAAAGTATATAAACATAAAAACTAAAAGAAATTAAATCATAGATTGTGATAAACTAATCCATACTCCTTCACAAACTACAAGTTTAGAGAACATCTATTTGATTGTATTATTAGAAGTTGGTGTTTAGTACCAATGACTAATCAAAATTACATATCTTTGTGTGCGCTCTCTGCTTAATACACATCATATAGATACTCTCTATAACATCTATATGATTGTAATGGACTCATCGGTTATTTTATATTGTTATTCCGTGCATAGCACCTTCACGTGTCTTTAATATGCATATAGTCGAAATATTAGCTTGAGTTATGGTGCTTTTGCTACAAAACCACTATCATTTAAGCCTACAACACGGTCATCAATTATTTTTGATATGGGTATGGGTATCTTTGATCTGCACTAATCTCCTCCACTGCTCAAGATGTTAAATTTCTTTTATCAAATAATTTATGTAGTAGTATATCTTTTTTTTAAAAAATAAAGTGCTTAGGACTACACTATCAATATAGATGTCATAATATTTCAGTCAAAAGTCAAAGTATATAAATTTTCCTAAATTAACCACTTACAAAAGTTACAATTAATATAATTTTAAATAAATGTTTAATATCATTGGTAAGGGAATATTTTTCATGATTATTGATATAGACAAATATGTTTTATCACACATCACTAGTAGAGAACAGACTTTCGATTCAGCACATTAGTCTCGACTAGCTTTGGACTAAGGAATAATGTGAGCATTAGTTCCGCGTCCAAGTTTTTTTTGGCTGCAGAGGACCTTTAGTCCCGGTTGGTAAGACCAACCCGAACTAAAGAGTCTACATTAGTCCCGATTAGTATTACCAACCCGGACTAAAGAGTATTGGCCTTTAGTCCCTGTTGGTAACACCAACTCGGATTAAAGGTAGACCGTTTAGTCCTGCTTGGTATTACCAACCCAGACTAAAGGGCCCTTTAATCCCGGTTGATGTCATCAACCCGGACTAAAGGTTCTTCGATGGGCTAGTTCAAAAGGAAAGCATCCCATCTAAGATCACATGTGCTGTGTAGGTGAGGTGGAAAGGTACACATGAGGCAATGTATGAGATCTTGGGTTTGAATCCCACGAGGCACATGGGTGCTGAGGACCTTTAGTCTCAGTTCAAGTCAACCGATACTAAAGGGATGGGCTTTTAGTCTCGGATTTTTAGTTCCGGTTGACAACCGGGACTAAAGGCCTTTCTCAACCGGGATTAAAGCCACGTTCTGTACCGGTACATGCATTCATGTACACGTGATTTGTGTGATGGCATAAACAGCAAATTGTGGGTGTGGTAAGTCTAGTATCTTGTGGTGGTCGAATAACCAAATAGATACATGGCGATTTAGCACTACAAGAAATATGAGGATCTATGAAATTTTTTTTGACAATAAGCCAATTCATCAATAAGTCATTCTGTTTTATGACGACTTCTAGAAGAAGAATGACTTTTTGATGAAAATTATATGTTCGTCATTAAGACGGAAAAAAATCTATAGGGCGTGGGGTAGCTAGAAAAGCTAGCACCCTGAACCATTTCAAACCGTTCATGGGTGAAAAGATCTATAGATAGCTCAAGGGGGATGAGTAGCAACTTACAAAATTTATTATTCTAGAGTATTAATATAACTTATAGTAAATTTTCAATTTCATTTGCTACGTGGTTTGTTAAGAGAACATTTTTTCACTCTTGCTAAGATATTTTATTATTTATCCTAATGTATATATGCTTACTTTGTCTACATGGTGGAACATCCAACACATCATTATGTTTATTTTTTTCACTTAACATCGGTAAAATGTGCAATTTAGATATAGATATATAGCTTACTTTAGAATAACGAATTATTTTTATTAATAGCTTATATTTGTATTTACACGTAGATTTGAGACATATTTTCATTCACCATTTATAACTGTTAAGGTGGATAATTTAGATATAAAGTAAAAAAAGATATTATTTTATATTTGTAATGACATATATAGGTAACTTATATGAAAACTTAGGTCCTGTTTGGTTTCCCGTGACTAAAGTTTAGTGATTAAAATCACCAATGACTAAACTTTAGTTACTTGGCTCAGTGACTTAATTGCATTAAAGTAGTTGAACAAAGACCAAATTGCCCTTGACTACGGTAATTATTAAGGGGCAACCCCTGTCCGCTCTCCACTTTAGCCCACTTTAGTCATTCTTAGGGGACTAACGTGATTAAACTACTTTCGTCTATTTTTAGTCGGTTTGTTTGGCAGTTTAGTTTTGTAGCTAAACTTTAGTTATGGGAAACCAAACAGGCCTTAGCTGTTATTTTGCACTGTCTTTTGTAATGCTAGAGTAGGTAATTTATATAATATATTAGGGGTTATTTTAAATTAACTTTCATAGTAGCATGGCTTGGTAATTAAGATAAAATTTTTAGGCATTATACGTCGACGCCAACGCTGCAGACCTCCACCTCGCGGGTGACGCCCACGCTGACTGATATGTGAAGTTGGGCACCAAGGACATGGTCATGTTATGGTTCCATGGGCGGCACTTTCCAGGAAGCCACCCTTGCGCTTGGATGGAGGCGTCAGGAGCAGGTCCTTTGGGCTTCTCCAAGTTGGTTGCAACTTCTTCATAGATGGTGGCTCTACTAGGGCCCCTACTACTGGTGTGGAGGGGAAGGTCGAGAGGTGGTGATGCGTGGGAGGACGGAGGAATCGAAGGGAAGGCGGGGACGCGCTAGAATTTCGTCGCTAGCAATTAATGCGCGTAGACGAGTGGAGCGAGAGGCACAGGAAATCAGCGTAGCTCTAGAGAGAGGAGGGAGATGAGGAGGAAAGAAGGGAGGATGGGTGGGGGTGAGGTACATTAAATATTTTTGAGGGGTTAAATGGCCAGATATAGTTAGTACCATAGTTTTTAACCAATGCCACGTCGGGTAAAATGTCCATGTGACCGGTATGGACCAGCGGTGCACAGCTGAACAAGATTAGTGGCCAAAAAATATATTTTCAAAATTTGTTGATCTAAGTGGTATTTCGTGACAAATTCAGGAGCAGGTGGTGGTGCATTTAACTCTTTGAGTTATCTTTTTAATGATAGAAGTAGATAATTTAGATGCAAATTTATTAGTCTTATTTTATGTTTTTTTCATAATGGTGTAGGTTAGTCATTTTTTATGTAACAGAATAGACCTAATGGATTGGCGATGATGATTAGAGGCTATTAAATTAAAGGTCAATTGCTTTTGTATTTTATAAGAATTTCTCTGATTTATTTTTTCCTAGTGTATTTAGTAAGAATTAACTTGGATGCTATATAATTCACATAAAAAACTTGGGTGCTATATATATTGGGCCTCTAGTTAATAATACTAAGATAGTGCATATTGTTTAAATCATCTAATCACATCTACATTGTTTAAATTGCACCGTAGGAGTATATGTCGGGCTCAACCTACTACCGAGTGTGGGGTCTTCCTTTAACTATTAACTAGTGTTCATTTCGTCGTCCCCAGGCTCGTCCGAAGCCAGTGGTAGGGTAGCGGCAGGCGAGAAGCCCCATCCTTGGCCATGTTTAGATGGCCGATTTGGTGCCATGAAACACTGTGCCGAATTACTGTAGCATTTTGTTTTTATTTGGTAATAATTGTCCAAGCTTTAATTAATTAGGCTCAAAATGTTCGTCTTGTAAAGTACAATAAAATTGTGCAATTAGTTTTTTGATTTTATCTACATTTAGTACTTCATGCATGTGCTGATATTTTGATGTGATAGAGAATCTTCTTTTTGTATAGTAGAATTTAGGGGTGAATTTAAGAATCTAAACAACGCCGCTGTCCAAGCCGGACAGACAACCCCTAGCAACTTTTCAGTTCTCAGTAATGGCATGCACAAACTCCTGCATTTCCGGCTCGCACATCACGAAATGTTGGATCCTAAGGGCAAAGTCAATAATAGAGCGCTGGGTTATAAGTCAAGTTACAAAAGTCAAGTTATATAATAATTAGCTTTCTATGTGTATATAAAATTTCTTTATTATTATATGTCTTCATTCTCTTTTATATTCCTCCTCACATACATCTTCATTGGGACCCACTACTTCCTATGCTCCGTATCCAGCTTGGTGCTTGCATGGAAGCCAAGCTCTCTTCTCTCTCTCCCCTTCTCTCTTCCACATTAGCAAAAATATTAATTAACTTGGCTATAAGCCAATAACGTTTTCTTTGGCCGATCCTATCAATTTGCCATGTCCACAGCAAAATTCCTTCTTCCTTTTCCACAATTGGAAGTAGCAGGTGGTAGACATTCACCCTGTTCGCTTGCGCTTATCAGCGCTTATTCAGTAGTATTTTTCTCTCACAATAAATTAGTATCAATCAGTGAGAAACCGTCCAGCGAACAGGTGATTGACTGACTAGAAATGCAGGAAAAGGGTTCCTTTTGAAGGCGGATACAACGCCCGGCAATGGAAGAACGACGAAGCGAAAAGACTACTGGCGCAAGCTGCAGCCGGGGACACTCAAGCTCAACTGCGGTGGATCATTTCTACCTGACTCTAGATCGGTTAGTTGGGGTTTCTTGGTTCGGGATAGTGACGACGATGTGATCACAGCAGGGCGAGGAAAGGTGAACCATCTGCTATACGCTTTTCAAGCAGAGTTAATCGCTTGTCTCCATGGAATCCAAGCGGCCATTGATCTGGGTATTGGTCATTTTATCGTGGAGTCAGACTCGCAACTAGTGGTGCGTGCTATCAATACTGATGAATTTGATGATGCCGCAATGGGACATTTGGTGGAGATCAAGTTTCTAGTATCTTCTTCGTTTCTTAGCTTTGAGTGTCATTTTAAAAGTAGGGTTTGTAACCAAGCTGCTCATGAGCTTGCTGTTCTGGGTCAATTGTGCACCGAGGGGGAGGAGCGAATTATAAGTTACATCCCTAAGGGCATACGTGTAATCGTTGCTAACCATCTTTTAGCATCTGAGTAATAGATTTTGCCCAGGTTCAAAAAATAGAAAAGCAGTAAAAGAAAAAAAATAGAAATTGAATGCCCTATCATCTGGAATCTAACGGATGAAAAAATACTCTGGGTGGAAAAAACACAGGAATTCGATGAGAGCCACTGACACAAAGAAAACTTTCCATGAGATTCAATGCATTAACAGAATTCCTCTAAAAATCATATGAAACATACCATCTATTCTTAGGGCGCGTTTGGTAGGGATCCATATTCTCATAGAAATATTTCGGATCCGTATTCTTTCAAAAAACATTTCAGGAGAAGAATTAGAATCACTTTATAAAACCATTTGGCTAGTAGGCTAGATTCTAATTCCTAAGAAAAAAATATTTTCTTAAAAAATATATAAATAAAAATATGTTTCAAAAAAATTCAAAAGTTTTTGTAGGTGAATAACAATATAAATACAACCTATTTTAACTTTTTACACTAAAAAGGAATTATATAGCTAAAAAAATAAAATTGATAGCCCATACTGGGATGCAAAAGAAAAGTACAATCGCCGCAAAAGTACTCTAATTCTTCTGAACGTGTTTGCTTGACACGTTTCCTTTTCTATTACTTAACTCAAGGCTTTAAATTTCGGGACGATGTTTCTTTAAGGGGGAAGGGCTGTAACACCCCGAGTGTTATAATGCTAATTAATCTGCCATGTCATCATAATGCATCACAAAGCATCCATGGTTAGGTCAATCTTGTCATGCATCAATTAAAACGAGTTTACTTATCTAGATTGGATGTGCTTCTCAGTGGTGTGCTCCGAACCGAAAACCCTAATTTCGAATGCCACCGCAAATACTTAGTCCGTGCCCTGCGTAATTTGAGGTGTGTGACTGTGTTGCACACTAGTGTCAAGTGTAGGGTATGAGCTCAAGTGCAACACATAAAATGAAGCTCCAAGTTTGAGTTTGAGTTGGAGTCCAAAAACTTGTCACGAGTTTTCCGATTCGAATGTAAATTCAAAATTGGGGAAAATGTAAAAGAATTTCAAAAGCTAAATTGGTCAACCAAGAGTGGCATTTGGTCAACCATGTCATGTTGGTCCAAATGACGCCCTTGCATGATGGTTTGATCACTAAGTAATCACTACTTAAGGTAGCAACAAATTCCAATTGAAAATTCCTCCGAAAACCCTAAATTTCAAAACCCTGTTTTACCCCTTTTGGAATAATTCAAAATCTAAGTAAAATTTGGGAAAAAGTTTAAAACCAAGTTTGTAGAACTTTTCAAGGGCTACAACTTTGGTGTTTTGAGTTTTCAAAGTTTTAGTGTAAAATTTGGAGCAATTTTGAAAATAAACAAATTTCAGATTTGACCCCTTTTTGTCCCCAAACTAAGATTTTAAAATGGAGGCAGAATTTGAAAATGTTTTGAACAGAAAAGTTGTAGGTCTTGTCTAGATGCACAACTTTGGTGTTTGGAGATTTTGAAGTTTCAATATAAAATCCAAACTAATTTCTAAATTACCAAATCCCCAAAATGTGTCCCCTTTTGAATTTAAACCCAAATTTCAAAATCCAGCTAGAATTTGAAAAAGTGTTCAATACAAAACTTGTAGAGCTTGAAATTCTGAAGATTTCATATCTTGGAAGTTTTTTGAGTTTCCACATAAATTTGAGAGTAATTTGAAAAAACATCTTGAATTTCAAAATTTAGGGGTGGATGCTACAGTGGCGTCGCCAATGGCAACCATCCACCGGCCGGTATGGGCGCCGGCCGACCGACCACCGTGGCCTTCCACGGCCTTCTACCCTAGTTGTCCAGCTCGGAATTGCGCGCACCTTCTCGCAGCCGCGATAAGCACCCTGGCCACCTATTTAAGCAAGCTGCAGCCACTGTCGTCTTCCTCTTTTCTTCTCTCTATTTCCACCGTCGCCGATCAGCTTCGCTGCTCACTGCCGCCGTCGTTGAGTCGCCTTTGGCTAGAGCAATCGTGTCAACTCCTTCGCCTCTCTTCCGCGCACCTTGTAGACCCCCTTGCATCAGCTAAGTTCGCCCAAAGCGTCCGCGCGATCATTTCTTCTCCATCTCCGGCGATCGAGCGCCGTCAAGCCGCCTCCCATGGCCAGCCACTTCCCGTGCCTCTCCGCTTCAACCGATCACGGTTTCGTGTTCGTGGTATGCCCCTAGAGCTCCCCGACCCTTCAATTTTAGCTGTTGCTCGCTTGTCGTGTCGGAGCGGTGTGTGCCGTCGTCCCGAGCCGCCACCGGCGTCGGTGAAGTGTCACCGGAGCTCGAACCGTGGTGCAACTTAGTAAAACGGAGTCGTGGGAAGGTGTAGTTGGTGTTGGTCGACCGAAGCCCCGGCCACCGCGCGGGGGTGAGTGAGCGCGCGGGAGTGAACGGGAGGGCGAGAGGAGAGGGATGATAGGCGGGGTCGTCCCGTTAGTGAGCGAACGAGAGAGTGAGTGAGCGCGGGCGAGCGACTGGTGCGGGCCACGTTGCTGGGCCGCGGGCGTGGTGCTGGGCCGCTTGGGCGCGAGCGCGAGTGCGGGCGCGCGCGTGGGCCGTTCGGCTAGGCTGGACCGGAGGGAGAGAAGGGATCGGCCCGAGTTCGATTTTGTTTTTCTTTTTCAAAATTTTGAATAGTGATGCTATTTGTTTATTTCACCAAAAATTTTGTAGAGCTCCAAAATTCCTGAAAATTTTTGTGTGAGCTTCTCAATGTGTAAACTATCTAGGAAAAATGTTAAATCCTGAATTTGTTTACTTTGTGCAGTAGATTTAATTAGTTCCAATAAAGATTAAATGCAACTTCCATGAATTTTAATAATTAATTTATTAATCCAAAAATCATGAAATTTATTGTGACACTGTTTTAGGTCAA